>CAKKLC010004827.1:0-28331 GCA_918559645.1 Ceratonova shasta | reverse complement strand
ATTTGGATGCTAAGGCCCTTTCTGACATCTTCGAATCTTTGTAATCCTTTCCAAATTGCTCCATTTCTTTTGTTGAAAGTTTTTTCATATGGTTAAAATAATAATTAATGGATAAACTGCTATTTGATAGCGCATCCGAAAAGGGAATATCAGATATTCTCAAAATGGACATGACATATAATCCCAATTTTGTGCTATAAATAATAAAGTGCCCCAAAACGGGGTGAAATCTGAAAAAAATTATTATAATCTATTTATATAAATAATATTTACAGTTTTTTGGAATTTATGCCCCAAAACCCGTGGTTTTTGATTTGGGTGGGGTGCCCTATGCCCGGGGTGCCCCGAAAAACGAGGGCGGACTGGATATAGTAAAATACATAATACTAATATTAATATTAAGAACAAAAAAACTGATTCTTAATGGATTTTGAAATATAATTAAATAATTAAAAATTGTATAAGTAACGCCTTTTATAAGAGATTGTATGCTATGTTATAATCTTATAATAAGAATTCGTATAATAAGATCGTAAAAGTAAAAAATTTTGTTGATTACTATTTAATATCCAAGAATATAATTTAATTTACTTAAACTTAATATACTATTGTAATTTAAAATAAATAATATTTTTACATAAACTTTCTTTAGTATCCATGCAATTCTTATTAAAAAAAATTTTCTATAAAAAGGATGATAAATTAGACTTGTATATCAATTGATGATATGTTTATATTAAAACTATAAATACTTTGTATAAATTATATAAGAAAATGCAAAGTTTTAATATTAATCTTGAAACAACATTAGTAAATTTTAGTAAGTTCTTTGTAATTTATAGTTACTAGAGAACTTTGAATTTAATTTGGAAAAGGAATAGTAAATAATAACTCTCCGATTTATTTAATATACCTCACAACTTGAAAAACTATAGATAAATAATGCCAATTTTGTTAAAATATTTAATATAATTATATAAAGATAGAATTTAAACAAAATAGAATTGACTATCGTATTTTTCTTAAAATATATGATTGTTTTCTTTTATTTCAAATATAAAAGACTAAGTTTAATGATTTAACGAAATTTATAGAATAATTCTTGGTTCACTTTTAATCTATTTTTAAGATAAGATCAAATTCAATAAAAAATTTATTAAGAAATATTTTAAATCGACCTTAAATACTATAACATTAATTAAAATTAAGCATTAATCGAATAGGTAAGTTTCCTGATTTCGGAAAAGTTGAAAATACCAAAAGTTTTACTTGTAAATACGATTAATACCTACATATTTACTTCTTTTCCACAAACAAAACTTTATTATTCCGAGAAAAATAAATGATAATCATCAAAAACCTACTGTATAGCCAAGATTTAATTTTTTACTTAAATAAAGATTTTAGAAGTATTATTTGAATAACAAAATTAATTAATATTGTATAAGTTTCAATAAAATAATTTAACTGTTAAATTCACATTTATCTTAATCTAAATAATAGTTTATTTATTTAAAAACTTTTTATTTCGGTTTTTGATTTGCAATTAAAAATTTATATTAGGAACTATTATATACCAAAAATAATGTCGAATTCAATTTCTGAAAAGATTTGGAACATATAATAATCGTTTTATAATAGAAAAATAATAATAATGTTCTAGAATATAAATTTTAATTATATAATTAATTAGTTAATTAAATTAGTATACATTCGGGTTTTTTGACATAAGAGCTACTAAATAAGAATTTATTCTATAATATACGTTTTAAAACTTTCATTCTACTCATATTCTAATATCTGACACACAAATTTATATTGATTTGACATAGATCAATTTTCCCTTAAAATAAATTTTTAGGACGCTTGATAATTTTATAAATATATACAAGTGGACCATTATGTTGAACTTAAATATTTATCAATTAAAATAACGAATTCCCTTAACATCCTGAAATGTATTTTTTTGTTATTAAATTGACTCAGTTCGATTATTATATGTCCAAAACAACTAAAAACTTAAGATTGTTCGTTTATATCTGATTTAAAATACGCAAGTATCATATTACAATCGGTTATTATTTCTAAAATATAGATTTTTCCGGCTAAATTTGCTCCTAAAGGCAGCCCCAAATGCGACTCCACGAACAAATAGGAAAGTTGTTATGAATGTTAAAATAAATAAATCATATTAATAGTTTTAATAAATTCAGATAATCGTTTTTCTGCGAATTTTTTTTTCAAATATAGATTTTGCGATATAAGAATTGATTATTTCTGGTCTCTTGTTTGTAATATAAAGTAATTTCTATTCACAGTTCCCCAAACTGCCTCAATTTTATTAGTGTGGAGTTCATTTTGATTCAAAAACATTCTATCATGTATTACAATATCATGTTGGAAACCTAACTCTGTAAGCTTTGTATAACCCTTCAATGGATCAGTGACAATATAAGATCCGATTTCTACATTTTCTAATCTAATCTTATTTAATATATCTTGGTTTCTTAAATCAGTTATAACCATAAATAAATTATTTTTGTTTGTCCACCCCACCAACAACGCACACATTTAGGTTCACTAAAATACAATCAACATTGTATTTAACTTTTGAAATTCTAGATTCATCTATTTAAACTACCATTTCTGCCCCACAAATTTTTTCTCTCAAAATATTTAAGTGTTCAATATACACTTCTCTAACGAAATTAGACCAATCAACAATTGTGTGTTCTGATGTTATATCTAATTGATTAACTAATTCACTTACTGGCATATGCATGTTTTTAACTTCTAAGGAAATTAACGAAAATATTTGAAAAAGTGTTAAATGTGATCCGTCAAAAAATGTTCCCGTTCAAATGGAATTGTGCTTTTTGCATTTGGAACATATAAATGCAAATCCGTCAATGCATCTGCTGAATTTTTGCAAATACTTTAAAATTGAGCAAATTGAACATGTTCTAATTACTGATATTAAATGCGATTTCTTAAGAATTTCAATTGTCAATGTTGTCGACTTTTTTGAATCATTTAAATCGAACACAATTATAGAATCTATATTCTCAATATTAAAATGATTTTCCTCCATTTTGGCGCGATCGTACTTTGTACAATATGTGAATTTTTTTCTCTTTGTTCGCACAGTCCCATTAATGGGTGCATAAAGTGCAATTTAGCCCGGTTTTCGGATCTTTAACATATGTATGTCCATCGTTAACGTGAGATCAAAAATTAAATTAATTAAATTATTTCCCGATCAATAACGTCACTTTTATGATCATTAACGCCAAATCAATAAAGAAATAAATATTATTGATAGAACTTTTTGAACTATTAATTCATTTATAATTTCTGCCAATCTTAATCTTTCAACGTACCTTCATATTATTATAAAATATGCATTAGAAGCAATTTCTCTAACTTAATGAAATCCATTATTAATCAAATTCCATAATTCCGTTTCATTGTAAACACCCTCTTTAATAACATAATTTCTCTACTTAAAAAACATAATTCGCGATTGGGTTGAAAAAAAGTGAATACGGTGGCAAGTAATCAATATTTATATCATGAGTTATTAAAGCCTTTCTTACACCTCTATAATGATGGATTTTTGTACAATCCGTTATAAATATGGAAATTTCATTTCCGATTCTAATACAATGTCTTTTAAGACTAATAAGATATTCTTTATAATCTTCACATGTAACTACTCGAACCTTTTTTATGTGGTTTACCATATTTACCCATTGAACCAATAAAATAAATATTTCTACTTAATATTGACGGTGTTGAAACATAAACAGATATTCCAATATGCAACGTTTGCTTTTTTGGGAGCAAATTTACAGAAAATCCAACTTTTTTGATAAAAAAAACAAACCTTCTATCATCAACTTCTAGATGCTGTTGATGAAACCTCTCACCTTATTCATACCTTAGCTGGATTTTTCTAGAAAATTTTCTGAGGTAGAGAAATAAAACACTGTATTTTTGAGTATAATGCAAATTCTGTAATCATCTATCAATCGTTCTTTGGCTAACCTCAACTTTTAATTTCACCAATGCAAAAACTTTTAGTTCCCTCAAAGTAATTATTTGGTTTCCATTAACCTTTTCCTTTTCAAAATTTTCTGGTGTCTGATAATTTTGTCCTTGGGTCGCCCCTTCTTTGTAACTCATTACCCCTACCCACACATATAAAGAGCAAATTCATTTTACTTACGCTTTTTCTGGGAACATTTAGAAGAACTGATATTACCGTATTGCTAATTCCATTAAAATGTTGGTTGATAATTGTCGTTTACAGCTCATTACTAATGCGTCTCCTAATATGTCTTTGTATATTTCTTCTATTATATTAGTATTTTCAAAAACGGATCTGTCAATTGATCAGTAAAGGCTTTTTTGAAATTATTCGTTATTTTATAAAACGATGTTAATAATCAAAAAAGTGACCTTATTGATCGGGAAATAATTTTATTAATATAATTTTTGATCTCAAATTAACGATCGGAAACCCTATGAGTAATAATATTCTATTTCAACAATATTTTTGACTTCGTTTAATTTGTTATATTATTATTCATTTAAAAAATATAAGATTTACAAATGAATTCATCTAATTAACCAGATTGTCGAAAGTTCTTATCTTTTATATATAGAAAAATAGTCCGTTTTTACCTCACTTAACACACATATTTATTAATAATCATAATTATGGTTCCTATAAGAACATTAAATATTCAAAGTAATTAGTATTTATTATTACTTCTTTTATTCTACCTACCATTCATGCACATCTAAAAATTTTAACTTATTCTATATAAAAGTTCAAAAAAGACTAAAAAATAAGCCAAAGTTTAGAAGTTTATATGGTGGATTGAGAAATATTAAATATATTTAAATTATATACTCTATACCAGCATTCCTCAACCCATGAAACATGGTTTTTTACAAAATTTATGTTGAATTTTTATGGACAAAAAAATAAATCCTTTTTCCAAAAAATATAATTTCATGAGCAAACTAAAAACAAACTTTTGTTGCCGATCATCAAAACCAATAAAAAGAAATCAATCTTTTCGCATATTTCATTGAACAAATTAAATCTGAATTTATTTGATCTAGTCAAAGAAATTTAACAATAAAAAAATATTTTTGAGCAATAAAAGAAAATTTTTATAAATAATTCTCGTTTAACAATTTGATGTTAAGTAGGCGTTTAAGTAGACATTTCTAAAGCAAATTTAGATTTAATAACTAGAATATCAAATTTACATATTGCTACCGTTTTTATAGACATTAAAATTCCTTTCTTCTCTAAATATTTTTTTTATTAAAAAAAATAATCTTTTGAAAATTGATAAGCAGTATTTGAGTTTAAAGTTTATTAGTGCTTAAATCGCTCTTTTATAGTTAATTAACCCAAAAAATGAGTAAAAAAGGAACACTACATAATTTATTTCATATGTAAATAACTCAACAACAGGATTCTCCAAATGAAAATTTAGGAAGTTCTAATAATACGATTAAACAAGCAGCAAAACGGGGAAAGATATATTAAGGTGTTTTTTAAATTATAAAGAAAATAATTTTAAATAATGGTTTTATTTGCTTCAACGAAAATGGAATTGATCTACCGTAATGTGTTATTTGCAGAAATGTACTAGAATATTCATATTTAAAAATTAATAAACTTATGATACATTTAGAACAAATAATAATAATTCTAAGAACAAATCTTTGGATTTCTTCAAAAGAAAAAGAAATTAATTAAAAATTGACAAATTAAGTGTGTCAAATTTTGTTATAACAAATAAGAAAATAAAAAGTGTTCGTTTTAAGCAGGATTACACATTAATAAACCAAAAAAAGCATATACCGTAGGAGCAGTTTTGTTAAAAATATGCATGAAAGATATCTGCACTGGATTATTTTGTTATAAAAGTGCTGCAAAAATTAACAATTTTTATATGTTTTACAATACTATAAGCCGGCGAATACTGCCTATTTCAAAGGACATAGAATTATAAATAATTGAAAACCTACAACAATCACTATATTACGGCATACAATTTGATAAACAACTAATGTATCGAAGAATGATATATTAATATTTTATGTGAGATATATTAATTTTGAATTGGTTAATATACAAGAAGAAGTTATGTATATTAAAATCTTGGACCAGCACAACATTTGATCAATTTTTTAAATGTTAAAATTAATATTTTGAAAAAAAAAATATTCCTTGGAAGAAGCGTTTAGGTTTTTGTACTGACTTTGCAGCAGCAATAGTACGAACACATTAACGATAGTTAATTGAATACAGTAAAATCTCAACTAAATATTTTATATAAACTCACTGTGTTCTCCATCGGGAACAATCAGCTGCTAAAAATATGCGTGAAAATACCAAATCAAATACGGAGTAGTGCCGTCAAAACACGTTTTTTTTCGCTGATTTGTAAAGATATGGGTTCATAATACAAAAATTTGTCACAATACTCGCACATAGCTTTGCTTTCAAGCAGTAAAGTCCTTAAAAGTTTTTTTGACAAAAGAGTAGAAAAAAATATTTTTTTGCACCATCAGAAATTACAATTAAAAGAGAATTTAAGAAGTAACAAAACAATTGATAAAATTGCATTTCTGCTTCTTATTTTCTCAATACTTAATTAATACAATTTATCAATTCAAGAAAATATGAACAATCTTTTTATAATTCATAGTAAAATAGAAGCCTTTATTAAAAAAATTGAATTTCGGATAGGTCAACTTAACAAAGCAAAATTAGATGTTTCCATGACATCGTTAAATTAGTTAAGAGAAAACATTAACTCAAATGGTTATTAAAAATACAAATATCATAATACAAGCGCTTTAAATAAAATTGAAAAAAAAATTTCTTATTTATGTTCTTCCTCCAATGACACAAGTACGGGAAATATTTAAATACAAAATAAATTTTTAGAATGTGATAGTAATGTTTTATCTTCATTGGAGACATAAAATTTAATTGAATTGGGTTGTAATAAAACACTACAATTAAAGTTTACTAACTAAAAGAATTTGAACAAATTCTGGATCCAAATTCGAAATGAATACCAGTTTTTGAGCCAAAAATCATTTAAAAAAACTTTTTTCTTTTGCATCATCATATCTTGCAGAAACTAGATTTTTGACTTTAGTTGGCACCAAGAATAAATATAGAAACCGTCTTGAAGATGTTGGTGATACGTTGACAATAACATTAAGTAAATCGATTGATCCCAAAATTAACACTTTAGTAAATGAATGTCAACAGCAAATTAGCCATTAAAAATAAATTAAAATTATTTCTTTTAATAAATTTTTGTTTTTTATACGCCCATTTTTTTGTAGAATGAGTCCTGTGATATTGTTTTTATATCTTATGTCACAAGGTAAAAAAAAAGCTTATGAAAAGCTCATATAAAGCATTTGTAACAAAAATATAATATTAACCTTTATGTTAAACAGTGTATACATAAAGATAATTATAACTATGTATTTTGCAATACAAATGTGTCTTTAACTATAAAATTAAAAAAATAATCAAATATATTTTATTTTAATCATTCTATGTACCTTCGCCATAAATTTTAGTTCAAAAAATAATAATACTATTATATTTAAATATATTAATCATTATCTAGATCAGACCTGGACAAAGTACGGCCTACTATTAGTTTTTGTGCGGCCCGTTTACACACTGGCGAGAAAAAAAATCATTTTGAAAAATATTCAAAATACATTTTTTTTTATAAAAGCACTAAAAATAAGAAATATATTTTTATTTTTTTACCGAAGGGTTTATCAAGGCATACTGTGTAAAAATTTGAATATTTTTACAAATTTTTTGTTTTTTTAAATACAGTTCTCACAACGTAAATTAAAGATAATGTATAGTAAAAAAATTTTTTTGCTTAAAATTTAAAATTCAATTCTTTAGTCAGTAATAACCTGCTTTCAGTTCGTTTCAGATTATTTTACGTCTAAAATAATTGTTTATAGTGAAATTAAAATTTATTGAATCCTTCTGAAAAATCAATAGAAAAAGAAAAATTGATCAATAGTACCTTGTTTTCAATAAAGAGTGGAAAACTAGATATTTTTTTACGGAATTAAAAAATAAAGCTATATTTCTTTTTTGTCAGGAAAGTCTAGCAATCTTTATAGAATAAATTATTAAGAGACATTTTACTACTAAAGATTCTGCATATGGATGCGACTTAATTTCTACAGCCAGAAAGGGCACTGCTGACAAGCTAGCCGTGAATTTATCTCGACAAGGAAATACTTTCGTACAACAAAATGCAGAACAAGAAGCTGCTACAAAGGTCAGTTTTATTATTGCTCAAAAAATTTCCAAAAACAATAAACCGTTTACGGATGGAGAATTCATTAAAGAGTGTATGATTGCAGCAAGTGGTATCTTGTGTCCTGAAATTAAAAATGAATTTGTGACTGTCAACTTATCACTACGAACCATAACTCGACGAATTAAATGTATCAAGGATGATTTAAATCGGCAACTATTGGTTGTATTACAATCATCAATATGGTGCTCGAATGCTCTTGATGAAAGCCCTGATCAAAAGAATACTGCAAAATTGGTAATTTTTACCCGTGCATGTAAAGCTAATTTTAAAATCGTTAAAGAACTTTTGACAATGGAGTCATTGAACTTCCAAACAAATAGAGCTGACATCTTCAAAAAAGTTGAAAACAGCTTAGCAAAATATAACTTGTCGTGGAATAAAATTATAAGTGTTAAAACTGATGGAGCGTTAAGCTTAACAGGCCCAAACATTGCAATATTTAAGAGAATCCAGTATAAAGTTCAGATATGTCATCCAAATCACCATATTATACCAATACACTGTATTATTCACCAGCAGGTTTTGTTCAAAAAAGTGCTAAAAATGGAAGACGTTACAGTTACAGTAATTAAACTAATTAATTATATTCGAGGAAAGGGTCTTAATCATAGACAATTTATTGGTTTTCTGCAATAGACAGAATCAGAATATGCAGACGCCTTCTACCATAGTCAAGTCCGATGGTTAAGCTTAGATAAGGACCTGCTTCGAGTATGGAAACTTAAAGATGATATAATTACTTTCTTGGTAATCAAAAATAATAACGATTTCCCACAATTGACAGATTCCGATTGGCTTTTAGATTTTGCATTTACCCTTCGTATTATCACACACATCAATGTATTAAGTACCTCATTGCAAGGAAAAAATTTGTATGCTAACGATATGGTAGTTCACCTAAATTCATTCCAATTAAAGTTACTTCTTTTTTCTCAGCATTGATCAAACAAAAATTTAGATCACATCTCAGCTTTGAAATACCATTACTAACACACCTAAGAACAAATTTAATGAATACAGTTGCAACGTTAGAGTTTTAAATGAAGAATTCAATCGCAGATTTGGTGATTTTCGTTAACTTGAAAAAAGTTTGTCAATAATTAGGGATCCATTTTGTGTTGAAATTGATAGCGTTTAGAGTGGCCTTCAGTTAGAAATTATTGATTTGCAATGTAATCCTGCACTAAAAGAATTACATCGTGGAGAAGATATTTGTAAATTTTATTGTTCATTTGATTCGGAAAAGTACGCAAACATTCGAGAATTTGCCTGTAAAATGCTGGTTATTTTTGCTTCTACATATATTTGGGAACAAACGTTTTCTATAATGAACATTAATAAAAACTAGTTACGAGCCTCTATCACAGATGAGCACCTGAAAGCAGTGTTAAAAATTGCAACTACAAAGTTTGAAGCAGATGTAGAGAAAATGATGCCAGCATCTAAACAGCTACATTTATCTCATTAAAATAACCAATTGTTTTACTTTATTATTAATATTTTCATGTTTTACTTTAATTAATAAAGAATTAGATTTTTTTATACGATTATATATATTAATTAGTGGCCCCTCATATGAATTTAGTTTTCCATGCGGCCCTAGATCTTAAAAGTTTGCCCAGGCCTGATCTAGATACATGCCTAGAAATTAGATGAAATCAATTATCGCCTTTAAAATATATTCCTAGAATAACAAATAATAGTGGTTTTAATGAATATATTTTTAAAATTTTTAAAATATTAATGATATTGTACATTAAACTTATAATTAAGATTTATACAAAATTAAATTACAACTTTTGAAGCAAAAATATCATTTAATTGAATTGAAATCAAAATATTAATTTTATAATGAAGAAAGAAAATTTAAAATGTGAATTTTCATTGTTTTCAACTCGGAATATCCTAAATGGATTTGTAGCAAAATTTGAAACATGGTCTCAAAATTGGAAAAATATCCTTGAAAAATAATAAGATTCAATTACTATTAAGCCTAATAAAAAGTGATGCTAGTTGCAGACAAGAGTACGTTCATAACCAGGAAATAATGTTGAATTAAGTTAATTGAGTAATAAAATTGAAATTTTATAATTTTTTTAATAATTTCTTAAGTAAACTATTACTATTCTAGTAAAATAGAATACAGTTATAACAATTTCACAGATGATTTTAATACTACGAGTTTCTTGAATGTTTTATATAAATTGATGATGAAACAATTAATTTCTTTAATGATTATACATTTTAATTTATTACGAGAGTTAAAAAGGTATATAGCTTTGCAAAATGATAGCAGTTTATTTTATCATGAAGTAACCCTAATAAATCTCTAAATACACCCCTAGGTTTAAATATGCACCTATCTTAATTATACATAAAAGTTTATTACAAAACAATTGAAATCGTTTTTCCTCTAGAAGAATTGTTCATAATTTCCAAAACTAAAATCACAACAGATTGAGTTATTGTGATAGACTTTGCTTACTTTAACTGTATTGAAGGTTTAAAATAAAAAAATATAGATAAAATATTCTTCAATTTTCAAAATCTTGTAAACCCTTTTCCAACTTATCTGTTTTTGTGTTAAATAATGAAAATATCAACGATTAGTAATTTTTAGTATAAAAATACTAAACTGATCTAGTTTCATTATTGTACTGAAATATTATATATATATAAACAATAATAACTGTAAATATATGTTTGATAATCAATAAATTCGTCAATTGGATGGTCTAAAAATATATTTTTTAAATTATTAAACTAATTTTTATTAAATTGGGACATTTTTATCAAACCGTTAAAACCCTAAATATATATGCTAAAATTCAAACTTAAATAATCTTCTAATATTTTATTAAATTCTATTGGTAACTTTTTATTAATTTTAATGCAATCAATATAGATAAACTATTTTTGAAACTAGAAAAAATAATTATATTTTGTTTTGTACATGAAACCATTATATAAAGAAAACTATAAAAACAAATTTCAAATTTCGGAATATATTAAAAACATAAGTTCATGTATTTTTTACTATTTTATTCCTTATAAATTTAGTAACATTACATATTCAATATGATTAAAAGCTGAGGTAATTTGAAAACCCTAATAGTAATAATTTAAAAATCAAAAATATTAAAACTGTGTCATTTATATTAATGAAACGTGCTAGCAATAATTGTAATTAGTACCTAAAAAGTAACCAAATTTTTAAAATATAAGATAACTAGCTAATTATTAAATTAACAAATAAGAGTTTCTTCAAACCTTATTCAGTCAATATTTTAATTATAAATTTGCAACAAATATTCAAATTTCTATATCCCATATAAATACATTAAATACATATTATCTCCAATAAATTTACAAATAATTATTACTTTTTAAAACTTTTTTTAATAGCAGATTTTTCATTTACTCTTATTTTTCTATTGTAAACAGGACAATAATAATTCAAACATTCAATATCCTCAATCGCGTATGTTTGTAAACAATCGCAACATATTTTTCTATATTCATGAACAAGTTGTATATTCTCAGAATATATGAATAATTCTTGAATAGTAGCTTTATTATTATTGTGATCTCTTTCTTTAAAGTAATTTGTGATATGATTAACTGTTTTCTTCAATCCAATACTCTCAGGTATATAAATCTTATACCTTGGTACTTCAATCAACCATTTTTTAATTAATGAATCATCTATTATACAAATAAATTTCTCTATTGGTGGTATTATTTGTTTATTTATATAATAATTATAATCCAATATATAATTCTTTGTATAAGTCATTTCATCAACCGATTTTATTTTCTTATATAAAGGATCGTTAGGTTCTCTGTTTATAATAACATATTGGATCCTTGACTTCTTTGAAGGCATCATTATAGGATAATTATTTTTTATATTACTTAGTATTATTATCACAAATACTTTATATAGGTAGCAACAGAGGAATTTTCATTCTTAAAATTGGTTTTCAAGTCCCGTGTTATAAAAAAGTCGTTTAAATTAATATTCCCTTTCATAATTTTTGAACATTCATTCACAAAAAATTTTTTCAATACGTAAAGATTATTTGATTCGAAAAGTATTCGTAAAAATCTTTTAAGAATCTAAAGTTTTTTTAATTCTATACTTTTGAAGCAGCAGGGCAAAAGTCATGACGAACTGTTTCAATCCCTTTATCGTCAAAAATTGGGATTTTCTGATTTCTATTTTCGTATTTGTAACCACAATATCTCTTTTTAGATTGTAAAAAACATGGATAGTAAACCTTCTCAAATTTAATACACATAGGAAACGGTAAATCTTTGTTTATAGCTGTCACCATTTCTTCTGCATAATCAAATGATTTATCTAATGAACAGTCTTTAACTAGAATAAACAAGCTATTATTTTAATAATTTTACCTATCTGTATCTCCATAAATGACTTTACTATTCCATTTTTTATTATTATTAATCAATTTATATGCTTTAAATAAATGTCTTTTGGCTAAACATATTATAGTATCAGATATCTATTAAATTTATTTTTTTATACTTCCACACATGGTATATTACCGCTATGATTGGCGGCAGTTAGCCCAAATGTAAGATTTAAAATCATCTTTAAAGAATACTGCTTGGAATCAAATATTTCAATCATTTTCTTATCCTCTAATAACTTGAGCTGATTTTTAATTTTTATCCTTGTTCTTAGTAATAAGTTTAAAATCCTATGAGTTTTATCAAATTTACTTTGGCATAATTGTTTTTTTAGTTTTTTTGAACATTACTCCATTTGGGGATATATAATACTCTTTTTTTTCTATAAAAAAGTCTTTTTCCATGTATCCCAACTTTTTAAGAATATTTTCTTCTATATTAGATACTTTTCCTATACAATTACTATAACATAAATTATAAGCAATGATTATTGATGGATAAAGTGATTGAAAGTCCAATACAATAACTGGATCCTTATAAAAATTAGTGACAGGGTCGATTATGAATGGTACATATTCGTTAGAATCCATATTAAAAACTTTTTCTCTGTTAGGAGAGGGCAATATATATAAACTATTGCGAAAAGCGTGTAGCAAAATTGACTCTATTTGAATCTGAGAACCTCTAGAATATGACCCGGATAAAGTTAAACCTGTTAAACTAGCCAATTCTGAATATTCGTTGAAAATGTTTGTATATTTCAACAATTGGTAAAGAGCTGCTAGTCTCTTGAAGTAATAACGGATAACGATATTCTTATCAACAATATTTTTAAACATTTTAGTTTTTTCTGCATTTTTGATTTGTGGAATATTTAGTTTCAAGTATTTTTTACAAATGAATTCTATAGAAAAACTATAATGAAGGCCATATTTTTTCTTTATTAGAAACCATAAACAACAAAATATTCTCCCGTGAATATGAATTTTATTGCCGTAAAATGTATTGTAGCTATTTTCATTCATAATGTTAATATATTTAAGGGAATAATTTTTATTATTTTCCCAATAAACTAAGTTACTTACATGTAATTCAATACGAGAAAGTTTAATAATTACATCATTTATTCCTAAATGAAAACATCTATCTATAAAATACCCAAATGAATTGTTCCAGAAGTCATAACATAGAAAGACATCAGGGTCATAGATATATTTAACCAAATAAAAAAATTTATTGATTAAATCGATTTCATTATTACAAACGTACAAATTTTGGATGTATTCAGAATCGTAATTCTGTATATCATTATTATATGAAACTGTGATTAGATCACAATTTAATATTTTTTCTAGTGTGGAAAAATTAATAAAAATGGAAACAATCTCATTACGTTTTGGATCAGAAAAGTTAGATAAAATTCCTTTATTGAAATTTTCAGTTAATAATTCAATACTGAGAATAGTGTTAGGAGTACTTTTTTGATCAACAATATTTTCATTTTTAACAGTAAATATCATTTGAGAAGTCGTCAAAGGATTTATCGAAGTTTCTAATTGAGAATCAAAATTATTGGTATTTTTTATAGATTTCAATTTAATATCGTTAGTTGAAGGAGGCCATTCTGATGAAATAATATAATTAGGTTCGTTTTCTTTAACATAAGCACTAGGAATAAAAGGTGTCTTTTCGAAATAATTATTTGAGAAAGTAAATGGAGTTATTAAAGAATCCATTATATAAATAGTTAAATTTTCAAAATGAGGAAAAACAATTTGGTTATAATTATAAGAAATGGGTTGATTCATAACTTTATTATCACTTTTATTTATTAATGAATTATACGGTTCTATTTTTTTATAATTATTTTTAGAAATATCATTACTGCTATTTGAAAAAATATTAAAAATATTATTTAAATCATTATTTTTTTCAAGATTATCAGGTTTTAAAATGATTAATGGATTATAAATATTATTATTTGCGTTTTTAACAGTATTCTTTGAATTAATATCAACATTATTATTTGAATCATTATAAATTATTTTTGATTTCATCAGTAAATTATTTGGAGAATTATTTGGAGAATTATTACATGTATTATTTAATACATTGGGTTCTTCCAGCTCATCTGTTTGAAGATGTATTAATAAATTATTTTGAGAATTATTAAATTTACTATTATTTATTTCATTACGTTCTTCCAGCTCATCTGTTTGAAGATGTATTAATAAATTATTTTGAGAAATATTAAATAAATTATTATTTATTTCATTAGGTTCTTCCAGCTCATCTGTTGGAAGATTTATTAATAAATTATTTTGAGAATTATTAAATTTACTATTATTTAATACATTGGGTTCTTCCAGCTCATCTGTTTGAAGATGTATTAATAAATTATTTTGAGAAATATTAAATTTACTATTATTTGAATTATTACTACCAATATTATAATTTTCTTGATTATTATAAATAATATTAATTTCTTGATTATCATTTAATAAATTATTTTCTTCAATATTATCTAGTTTTAAATTATTTTGAGATATATTGCAAATATTATAAATTGATTCATCAACAATATGATTATCATTAATTAAATTATTTTCTTCAATATTATCTAGTTTTAAATTATTTTGAGATATATTGCAAATATTATAAATTGATTCATTAACAATATGATTATCATTTAATAAATTATTTTCTTCAATATTATCTAATTTTAAATTATTTTGAGATATATTGCAAATATTATAAATTGATTCATCAACAATATGATTATCAATTAATAAATTATTTTCTTCAATATTATCTAGTTTTAAAATATTTTGAGATATATTGTAAATATTATAAATTGATTCATTAACAATATGATTATCATTTTTATGTTCATCTTTTTTCGAATTCATTAACAAATTATCTGATAAATTATTTAAATCATCATATTTTTTTTCATTATTTGATGACAAATTGGTTTGATTACAAAAATCTTTTTTAACTGATTCTGAATATAAATTATAATTTTCCTGATTTTTAGTCAATACTTCAATAGATAAATTATTCAAATCATCGTCTATAGATTCATTAATCAAACTATTTAGTTTATCCTTCAAACTCGACTTTAATTTATAAATAAAGTACATTTTTATTATGATCGTTTAATTTTTCGTTTAAAGAATGAAAATTCGAATTTCTAACTGAACAGATATTACTAATTGGTATTTCAAAAGTAGGTTTCTTAATTATATCGTTTTCCGAATCACCCATTTTTATCTTTTCAAAATACCCCAGTTCGGGCGTAAAATAGGTGTCTAGATATTTATTTAACGTGAAATCTTAATTTAATAAAAATATTTATACCAAATATATTATTGTCAATTTTTCCTAAGATATTTTTTATTGAAGGTATGTTTTTTAAGTTTTCATACACTATAAATAATAATCGTTATATAACATGATGAATATTCATTCAAAAGTATATTCTCGTATCTACAATGAACTTCTTTCTTACAAACAGTGTATTTAGTTTTATTATTTTGAACATCTTTAATTGTGATAAAATCCATTCCATATATATTTAAATCACTCATAAACTATTTTTTTTTTAAAAATACTTGCAAAATATAATTAATATGAGCATTGTAAAATACGGCGTCTTTTTTCAAAAATTTTTCTAAGCATTGAAGTACACTAAAAATTTTTTCGTTATACCTTTTAAGTTTAAATGGGTTATTTATATATACCTTAAAGAATCTATCATTATTTTCCTGATAACCGTAAAAAATTCTATATTTTAATAAATTTACTTCTTTTCAATTACTTCTATATCAAAAACAACAGTATTCTTAATATTTTCCAAATATTTGTTAATGTTAGATTTAAATTGGTTTTCATTTATTGTCAAATCGTTAATTTTTACATAAAAGTAAGGCATAAACTAACACTCTTGAAGAAACTTACGTTATGGTACAGTACACATATACTATCATTTGTATTCTTTAATGAACCATATAAAAATATTAATGGAGCCACTGGTAACTCAATATTGTCTATTCTAGAACAACATTCATCCCAATTTTTATCCGGAATAGTAAGGATGCCTTCTATATCCAACACTTTTATATCGAATGAGGACATTTGTATACACAAGTAGTTTATATAAAATATGTTATTTTAACACTTGGTTATTTAATTTCCAAAGTGATTTATTTTAAATACTAGATAAAAGAATTATTAAAAAATATAAAAACGCATGCGCATATATAATATTAAATCCTTTATCTGAAATAGAACTTAATAAAAATTTCCTTAACAAATATTAAAAACCTTAGTATTTAATTATCCCAATCTTATTTAATACTTTTATAAAGTATACATTTAACATTTTTAATATTAAATACTTAAATATAATAGGATTGGATTACCTCTTATAATATAATACGCATGCTCAATAAAAAAATTTAAAATTAATTTGGTATTTATTATAATTATATTTTTTTATTAAATTTTTTTAAATTTAGATTTACTGATAATTATATTTTTAGTAAATATATCAGAAATATTTAAAGGAGGTTTTGTATAGAGACGTTCCCGATTAAATTTTTACAAATTTATTAGAATTAACTTAATGGGTAATGACTGTATCAAACTTATGCAAATTTTTGCAACTTTTGAAAATTAGTTATTTGTTTTTAACTTATTAATTTTTCTTACTCAAAGTGCATTTTATTCTAAACCGAAAACTTACAAACAATCAATATACATCAGACAATATTAAGAAGAATTCACCTCAAGCGTCAATGGAAATCCATATTGTTTTTTTTTGTAACAAGAATGTAGATTGCACACGTAAATCGACGCTTTACAATTTCAGGGAAAGTTGAAAATACCTGGAAGGGTTTGGGGATTAGTAAAAACAAAGATTTTTCAAAACAACGTTGTTTTTTACTGATACAAATCGTAATTTTACAGAGAAAGTAGTCGATGCATTTTTATCTTCCCGTTTTCCATTATACAAGTTGAGAAATTCAAAATTAAAAGCCATTTAACGGAAAGAAAAAATAAAACTATATCTTAATCCGCTGCAAAAAGATATGTCGAGAAATTATTCGGTAAGCAAAGTCTTGAAATGATAAAATATTTTCATAAGAAAAATATATTTTTACTTGTGCGTGAGACTGAAATAAAAAATCAAAAGTTTTTTAATGTCCTTGTGGGAACAATCAAAAACCCGTAGAAAATAATTTTTATTGATTGGGTAAGGTATAAGGAAACATAAACTCCGTTACTTTAACAAGACAAATAGATGAAGCGTTGGGAAGAATAAATACTTGTCTAGATAATGTCAGTATTATAATAACAGACAGATCATCATATTATATAAAGGCTTTTGATAAAATTAAAGAAATAACAAAAGAATATTTCAGGTAAATTGCTTCGCCCAATTAATACATAATTGTGACATGAATTTTAGAGCTTATTATAAAAATGTTGACTCTTATTGGAACCTTTAAAATGCTAATACATAAAAACAGATATATAGTATCCCAATTTGTAGATATAGATAAAACACCATCTGTTGTAATTACAATCTTCTCAAGCTGGCTTAAAGCTGCCATATACTATTCAGATAATCTCCCTGCTGTGATAAAAATATTTAATAATTTAAATCCAAAAGGAATAATAAATCAGATAGATTATGATGCTTTGAATAAAAAATCTATTATAGAGGATCTGATAACCATAAAAACATCATATTCGTTTTTGAATAACATTTTTAATATATTTGAAGAATCTGCTTTAAAAATAAATACCGAATATGATTTAATTAACAGTATATTGATCCCGGAAGATTCCGTTGAAATATTAATGTATAAAAATGACTGCACGGATAAAAATGGTATCAAAACTATTTTAATGCTAGAGAATGAGTTTCTCTCTGCGATGGATTACAGTTATATACTTAACTGTCCACCTACGTCGATTACAGTCGAACGAAGTTTTTTAATGCTGAAAAGAATTATTAGCTATTGATTGAAACTTCAATGGCGAGAATATTATAATATATTTTTCGATTTGTCATAATTATTATCACAACGCAATGAAAACAGAAGGAAAATGAAGATACTAGTTTTGATGATGTTTACGATATCAATATTAAAAAAAATAGTAGGAGTTTAAGATATTTGTAACTTTTTATAAATTTTTACAACTTTTCAAGAAATTTAATGCAACTTTTGGGTTGTCTTATTAATAAGTATATATATAAAGGGACGAGTACTTTTATCCCATTAGTTCTTAAATTGTTTTATTTTGTGTATTTTCAAAATCTTTTATATGGATTAGCATATAAATTTATTAATATAAGACAAAACCCACATAATTAATTTGACTTGAAAAAATACAAGAATATAATGTAAATGAACCTTTTTAAATAAAGAGTGAAAATAATAACACTGTTGAATAAGAATATTATTTATAGAAATTTATTATGATTTTATTGAAATAAAATATGAGTACTATAGAAAGAAAATAAATTTTTTAATTGTATAATTAGTTGGATGATTATATTAAGTCTATAATATTGCATCTAAATATTTTAAATATATTTAATAAAACCCTAATTTTTTATTCATTATTAACTATATTTATAATAAAAAATGTTTATTAAAATGATTGCTTATAATTTAATTCAATATGGTATAGTATTTAAAATTTTTATAAATTTTTGTTAGTTTTAAAAATTCTATAAAAATAAACTTGTTTATATTTAAAGTAAATTTTGTTAAAACAAAATTATAATGCAATTATTAAAAAACTTTATTTTTGTTACTTGGGTTTTATTGGATGTACGAAAAACTTATTTCTTTAGTTGTTTAAAATTGGAGGATATATTGTAAAAATGAATCTGAAAAAGAAATTATTTTTTTAAATTTAATGAAAATATTTTTAATTAAGCATTAACTACTAAATTTTGTAAATCCTGCCTCAAATCTTATAATTTAAACATTGAATTTTTGAAGTCTTTTATGAAGAGTCAAACAGTTTAAAATATTTATAAAGATCTAAACGCTAAATTTTCCGGAAGTTTTTCAAGTTTAGCTTCCACAAGGTATATCTAATACTTATAGAAAGAGAAGCTGTGAAACATTTTTAAATCAAGTATAGAAAAAGAAAGATTTTTATTTTAGGTGATATTTATTAATATATTTAGAGGTTAATGATAATTTATGATCTGAATTTTATATACTTTTAAAGTATGGTACTTTTCAAAGCACTCTTTAATATAAATCACTAGTTTGCGGGTGCAAGTATCGAAATAAAAACTTTTTTCTGGTATTTCTTCTAAAACCTTACGATTTGAGGATACTATGCAGTATTTTATAGTCCTACGTAAAATAATGTGGAGCTTGGATCTACTCAATCCAAACCTTGTTCAATATTATCGCTTTCTCGAGCTTTTTGCAACATATGAATGTAATCTACTAACTGATCAAGCGTTTTTTTATAAATACCTAATGTGAAAGTACTTTTTCGTTTTTTTTAATGGATTTATATATAATATACAAATTTATAGCAGATACTTCAAGCCCCAGAACAAGATTTTTAATCACCATTAAAAGAATTTTCTAAGAAATAGTATTTTACTTTATAGAGATCCCCTCGATCAACACCATAAATATTTTTGGAATAGTTTAGCAACACTTCAAAGTTTCTGGATTGTAATAAGTTCGCTTTGTCGTAATATTCTATGGACACAAGTAATTTCTGACATATCTTAAGTACTAAGAATTGTTATAATACTTTTTTCCTTTCATTAAAAGGGTAAAGTTTAATGTTTCTGCAGGTTAATAAGTTTACTTTTAAAAATTTAGGCTTTTTTATGATAAACGGTACATCTTTTCTATTTTTTGTTAATGACTTAATTAATAACCATTCCAATTTCAGATATTCATTTACCAAATTTATACATGTATAATAGCGGTTTGTATACAAATGCTATGCTTTTGCATAGCCAACGTTATCAACGAGTTTCTTAAATAAATACAAAGGAATGCGAGTAGCTACGGAAGATATAATCTAGAGGCATTATCATTAGTTATACTGCCATAATACGAGAAAATTGTAGAAATGTACCCTGTGTTTGAGTCAGGAAGTACATATATTCTTATACTCCACTTTGTTGGTTTTTTAGATTTTAAATGATGAAACCTACTCTCCATTTTAATTTTACAACAGACTTATCAACTGAAATATCTTAATATGCTAAAATATACTGTAGGAATTTGAGTCAATATATTCTAGAAAATTGCTGAGTCTTTGAAGACAAATTCTAATTTTCTTATCATTGGTAAGGTTTTCTTTTAAATGGAGCATCCAAAATATTTGTATGAATTTATTTAAAGAAAATGTATTTGAATAGAATGCTATAATACTATTATTACTACTTGACTAATTTTCTTTAATTTTGGCTAAAGTTATTGTTGCCATATGAACAATATTTTCAAGGAAGGGCAAAAATTCTTTACTTTTTACATTCTTTATAATTTCAAAATTGATTTCTTTAAAAAAGGTATCGTTACTTTTATTTTCTGCCTAATATAAGTTTTTGTCATATTAATTATTCTATCTATCTAATCGTCTGTGAAAAATATTTTGAGAAACACTTAAGAATTTTGATCTTAGCTTTAATTTAGGGACCATGGAGCTTCGAAAAAGTATTGAATGATATTTAAGGTTGAAATTTATCATCTTCTGTAACATCTTTTTATTTGATACTCTAATAATAAGTATCATATTCCTCATTATCATCACCTTTGTAACTTATATTTGGTAATTTTCTGCCCATTTTAGGAAGTACTTTACTATCGCTATTACTATAATCATTTCGATAATTTTCACTTGATTAATAGAAATACAGTATTGAAACTTATCCTCACTACCTCAATTATCCAAATCATAGTGTATTATTCTATCAGGATTTCCTGCCATATTTTAAGGTTTTAAACAAAATAAAATATAATAAACTAAAACTGTAAAATAATTGATGAATTTGTACGCTCTTTTGAAAAATCAAAACAAGGCTCAATTTTTATTCAAATAACACTGAAATCAATGTAAAAAAACTTTAAAAGATAACGGAATATAGATAAAAAGCAGCAAAAAAAAATCATATAAAGCAGATGGCAAAATACATAAGTAGTCACATAGAAAATATTGCTACATTAATAGTAATAAAAATAATAAAATGGTTATTGCCGCCATATAAGCGACATTGAACCCATTAAATCAATGTTCTATTTCACTTATATAATATCATCGGTCATTAAAGCGTTAAGCTTAATTATTATTACATGTATTTCAATCAAGTTTACCAGCCTTAAACACTCTTTTGTTTATATTTTTGAAATTTATTAAAAATTGATTTAAATGTTTTAAAATAAACTAAGTTTTGAAAGACTTAAATAAAAGCATTAATTTATATAATCTAAAAAACATTAGTTAATTTAATAGATTAAAGCTTTTCTGAACTAATTGTAGAAATAATTTTAATGTAGTATTTTTTCATGAGATAGAAAATACAACACAAAAGAAATTTTTATATGCTAACAGAACAAATTAATTAAAACAATTATTTATAAGCACAAAAATATCTTGTTTATAGTATTTTTGATAAAACTGAACCTTAATATACAAATAAACAATTAGTTTAAACAACTGAAACTATTTAAATGATAATTTTTAATAAAATTACAAATATAATTAATGAATCAACAATAACACTTTCAGCATTGATATAAATATTTATAATTTTATAAAAGGAAATTAAAAAACCAGAAATCACATACAAACTACTCTAAAATTACATGTAAAACGTGCACATACGTATGACGCGCACCCTCTTCAATCTTCCGAAAGCTTTTTTCATTATATAACGCATAGTATTGTTTTTTATATACCACTTAATAAACGTAACAGACTAGAAAAAACAAAAAAATTCATACTCAGCTTCAAAGAAGCTTAATGTAATTGAATGTGCAAAAATATGCAGCAATCGGGAGGTGGCAAGAAGATTTAATGTCTTTGAAAGCAGTGTGCGAGAGTAGAGAAAACACGAGATGGTGCTAAAATCCATGAGTTATCCCAAAAGAGCTAAAAATGGCGGAAAAGCGAATGGGCTGAAGCTTTAAGATGAGTTGAAAATATGGATGAAGGATTTGAGGTACTAGGCTAAACGAGTTTCTAGAACTTCATTAAAACTCAAGGCACGTTCTATGGAATACAATCGGAAATTTCCAATTTTAAAGCGAGTTATAGATGGTGTAATCGCTTTATAAACAGAAATAACTTTTCTATCCGAATGGTAACATCAGCGGGTTAAAAGCTTCCTGAAAATTGGTAATAAAAAGATGGCAATATTTAAATAATTTGTTTTAAAAGCTAGTGTTGGTGTGCAGCACTTACAAATAGGTTATATGGACGAGGTACCCATGAGCTTCGATTTTCCTAGCAATTTTACAACCAGAAGCAAGGGAACATAAGATGTGAAAATTGTTACTTGTGATGCTGAAAAATGTAACTTTACTGTTGATGGCGATAACAGGTGATGGGAAAAAACTGCCTCCAATGGTGATTTTTAAACGAAAGACTATTCCAAAGCAAAATTTTTTGGCTGGCATAATTATCAAGGCCAATGAAGCGGGTTGGATGGAACAAGTAATGCTACGACAATGGTAAACTATTATTTATAAAAAAAAAGGCAAATCATTTTTTAAGCTGAGATTCCTTTTGGTTTATGACTTAGCGACATCGCATATTACAGAAGCTTCTAAAAGAACTTCTGACCGATATTCCACCATATCTGTCATTCCCGCTGGACTTACATCTAAACTCTAGTCTCTGAATATATCAGTAAACAAGATTTTTAAATCCAAGGTACCCAACGAATGAGAATCTTGGATGATTGAAGGTTAACATACATTTACTAAGGGGGTAAGATGAAACGCGCATCATATTCTCTTGTTTGTAAATGGATCGTGAAAGCATTCAACTCGTCACATCCAAATATATTTTGAACGGATTCAAAGCTACAGGTATTATTACTGATATCTATATTGCAGATACAACTATTCATTTGGAATCTAATAGGGAAAAAGAAATATCGAATCTACCAAAAGAATTTTTTATTCCTACAGAATTCGTTGGTTTTTGAGTCTGAAAGTGAAGATTATTAAATAATATCCGCTTATAACACGCATCATTTATTTTTATAAAATTGTAGATTTTTTTTCGTATAACGCGCGCGGTATGCACGGAACTTAAGGGTACTAAAGATTAAGCAGTAAACTTAAAACTAGTTATATACTAATTACATAAGGATTAAAACTAAAATCTCATAATTTTAGTACTAGATCAACGAATAATTTTATGTTTCATCGATGGTATAAAAATATCCATAAACATCAAAAGACAGTTTTTAATTAGAAGATGGCTTAATAATTTGATTTTTGCGTTTTAAAAAACATTATATAAATATATAATTTAATATTTTATGGTTCTCTTACAAGTTTAATTTTTTTTATAATTATAAGGATAAATATGTTCAGTTAAAATTTTGATATTAAAGTGAATTACAATCTCAACAGTACAATTTGTAGAATTTTCCTCAAAAAAAGAAAATAACTCCCAAAATTTCTTTTTAAAAAAAAATGTTATTCTTCTATTCTAAATTGATAAATATTCGCACAGCAAAATAAATAATTATATTAACGAGTTTCTTCATATTTTTCTGCATTTACCTTTGTTTCATATGAATCAATGAAATCTCATCTAAAAAAAGATTCTCAGATTATGTTGTAAGTCTATCATCAATAATAAAATAAAGTTTCCTAAGCTCACATTTTAGGTTTGAAATGGATGTATGTGGAGAATGGAAACAGCAATTAAATAAAATATAAAATCTTTGGCTATTATTGGCGGTAAAAGAATTTCTTGATTGATTTTTTATAAGAATTCTATCTTTTCTTTTACTAAATAATTTTCTTTTATAAATTATAAAAATCCCCTTACACATTTATTATCATAGGTTTTATAAAATTCTTTTATATCCTTCCATTATGTTTTTAGTTTTTAAAAAAGTTAATGAAAGGAATAATCTAATATTTGAATTAAAATTTAGATTTTCTTTATATTCAATAGAATTTTTTTGTTATCTTGATATTCCTATCAAAAAATTTTTCTTAAATAAAAAATATAAAAATAAATTTTTAATTATGTATTTTTATTACAAATTAATTATATATTGCTTCTTAAAACTACAAAATTAAATTTAAAATGGTTAAATCGAGAATGAGATATTTCGTTTTACAGGATGGGCCATTTTCGACTGACGACAGGTTTTGAATGCGTATAACTTTTTTATTTTTCAATTTTTGTTATAAAATTTTTTTGACAATTATTTAAAATTGTTTAACTTTTAATAATCCATTTAAAAAATTTATCTTATGAAGAATCAAAAAAATAAAAATATTTTAGTAATTTTTTTTAATTTATAAGCTTTTATATTTTTTCTGATCTCTATCTCTTGTGGACCTTTTTAACTCCCTGTATTATAACATTTTTATATTCTTAATCTAATCCAGTTTTTCCAATTTTAAATGTCTTCTTATGCTAAAAAGAACGAATAATAATAGTTGAATTTTATTTCAATACGAATCGATCCATCATTAATACACAAAGAAAGTTTGGTCAACATTTCAACACAAAGAAAAGCCTTTGTCCGAATACAATTAATAATTTAACAGCTCGTTTTGAAAAATAAGGTTCTGTGTGTGACTTGTGTCAGAAATATTGTGAAAAAAAAGAGTTCGTAATGAAAATGCTATAGTTTCTGTTCGATAAAGTGTTGAATATGATCTAATGGTATCAACTCGAAGACGGACTTCTCAATTAAATTTATCGAGAACAATATTAAGAAGAATAATAACAGAAGACTTAACATTGTTCCCCTATAGAATTCAATAACCACAATAATTATTAATAAACGATGCTCCACAGAGGCTTCAATATGTATCATAATTTATTGAGTTCGCTGAAAAATAATTCAAACTTTTTTAAAAATTTAATAATGAGCGATGAAGCTTATTTTTACTTAAACGGGTTTGTGAATAAACAAAACTGAAGGATTTCGGGAAAAGAAAATCCGAGATTGTTGCATCAAAGACAATTATACACACAAAAATGCACAGTTTGGTGTGGAGTAATGTCAACAAAAATTATCAAGCTATATTTTTTAAAATGAAATTTCTGAAAGCATATCCGGTTTACGATATCGGATATATGTTAGAGAACTTTTTATAACCAATAGTTTTAGAATCCAATATGAATTTATGGTTTCAGCTAGATGGTACGACATGATATACAGCAAAAGAATCAATGAAGATGCATGCTGAACTTTTTGAAGACAAAATTATTTCTAAAAAAACAACTTTTGCTTAGCTGCCCGTTCACAAGATTTAACAGTACCAGATTTTTTTGTGTGGATATTTAAAAGAGTTTATCGCAATAAGCCAGATAATATTCGTTTTTTGAAAAATGACATTATTAATGAAATTAGAACTTTAAACAGTGAAATACTTGAAATAGTTATGGAAAGTACACTAAAAAGAGCTATTTTATGTAAAAATGAAAATTACAATTATTTAAAAGACCATAGTTTTCATAATTAAGGAATTTAAAACTATTTTAATTAGGCTTTAATAAAAAAAAATTTTAAATATATAGAAAAATTTAAAAGTTATACGCATTTAAAAACCGTCAGTAAAAAATGACAAACCCTGTAGTAATCATATTTAGATATACGCATTTCGTTCTTCTAATTTAAACAAAACTAAAATAGTAGGAAATTAAAAGAATGTATCTTAAATCTAATTGTATAAACTTGATTGAATCCTGACAGAGCTGATTTAAAAGTTTTATAACATATCATATCCTCGGAACTTTATATAAATTCTAAACTTGTGGAATCAAACATAAAAATCTTTCTATCTGAATCATCTTTCCTGAAACATAATGAATAAATTTTTATTTTTCTATTATTTCAAAATTTATCTGAGGAATATTAGATTCATATGATTGAAAAATTAATAACCTTTTTGATAATATTTTCGTATTGAATAATTAAAATGTAAATATGATCTTTGAATATTATTAAGCTTTTCAAATGATGCAGAAATTATTGTAATATTCTTTAAATCGTTATTTAAATAATTAAAAGCAACTATTTAATCTTGAGAAACTGACAAATTATTATAATCTTATGTAGATTTGAGTTTATATTAGTTAATACAAGATATATAGTCTTTGCAATCTTTTTAAACAAATTTACAAAAAATAGCTGTTTTCAGTTTAGTTTCATGAAAATATCCAAAATTTTTTAATAAATATTATTTTTCTCTGTATTCGACATTATAATCTTTAAATTCTCTTCTATTATATATATGCCATTGGGTTAAAAACATTATTTTTTTTAAAAGAAACATTTTTCAGGAAAATGAGGATTTTCACAATTTTTCGTTAACTTTAATTTATGTAATATTTAAAAGGATATAAATATAATAAATTAAATTTTCAATAATAAATTGTATGATAATCTCAAAGTTACATTTCAAAAATATTAATAAATCTTTTTTTTCTTCGCAATAAATATTTTGTATTTATGTTAAACCAAACTAATAAATAATAAAAACAACAGTTTTTAAACTGTTCACAAATATTTTATTCTGATATAATCAAAATTTTTGAATATTACATGAAAATAATTTAAATAATGAAGATGAATGTTATCTATATAAATAGTCCACAGTTTAATATACAGTTTTTAACATATATAAGAATCAATAGATATTATCTAATTAGTTGTAATGTCCTATTTGTAAGTAATTATATATTTTAGAAAGTTTAAAAGAGATAATTTACACTTTGATTTAATTTTTACAGTTATTCTGGTGTTAAACTATTTCCATAAGCAATAAACAAGATATATCGATGGTTTCATTGATAAACCGTACATATTTCATTTCATAAATTTTCAATTTAAGTATATTTTAATGTTAAATATTAAAAATGATAAACCTAAAAAGAAATGGAAAAATTAATATTTTGATATAACTTCTTTTATAAAACATAAACACTAATTAATTACTATATCGAAAAATAAAACTTTATAATCAGTCACGTTTCAAAAATAAACCAAATCTTAACATCAAATATACATTTAGTTGGTGACCCGATAAAACCGCGCCGACAAAATCGCGTTAACAAAATCGCCCCGACAAAATCGCGCTGCGATTTATATTTACCATTAGATTTACACGTACATATTATTATCTTAATTAAAAAAAATTTATCTGTTACTTGTATAAGTAACAAGGATTCAATTATGCATTATATGCCTGTTTTTAATTAAGTCAGTTTTAATTAATGTAATAT
>CAKKLC010004826.1:44383-69421 GCA_918559645.1 Ceratonova shasta | reverse complement strand
TAGGTTAAAAATTGGGCTATCGATCAAGCTGATTGAAAATTTGGGTGTTGTTTAAGCTAGGATGAAAATTTGCTTGTTAATCAAGTTGGGTGAAAATTTGCCTGTTGGTCAAGCTGGGGTAAAAATTTGCCTGTTAGTCAAGCTGGGGTAAAAATTTGCCTGTTTTTCCAGCTGTTGTGAAAATTGGACTGTTGATCAAGCTGGTTGAAAATTTGGGTGTTGTTCAAGCTGGGGTGAAAATTGGGCTGTGGATCAAGCTATGTCAAAATTTGGCTATTGGTCAAATTGGGGTCGAAATTTTCCTATTCTTAAACCTGGGGTCAAAATTTACTTTTTGATCAAGTTGGGTAAATTTGCCTGTTGCTCAAGCTGGGGTCAAAATTTGCTTGTTGTTCCAGCTGTAGTAAAAATTGGGCTGTGGATCAAGCTGGTTAAAAATTTGGGTGTTTTTGCAAGCTGGGGTGAAAATTTGCTTGTTGATCAAGTTGGGTGAAAATTTGCCTGTTGGTCAAGCTGGAGTCAAAATTTGCCTTTTGGTCAAGCTAAGGTAATAATTTGGCTGTTTTTCCAGTTGTGGTAAAAATTGGGCTGTTGATCAAGCTGGTTGAAAATTTGTGTGTTGTTCAAGCTGGGGTGAAAATTTTCTTGTTGATCAAGTTGGGTAAAAATTTGCCTGTTGGTCAAGCTGGAGTCAAAATTTGCCTTTTGGTCAATCTAAGGTAAAAATTTGGCTGTTTTTTTAGCTGTGGTGAAAATCTGGCTGTTGCTTAAGCTGGATTAGAATTTGCCTGTTGCTCAAGCTGGTTGAAAATTTGGCTGTTTTTGAAGCTGGGGTTCAAATTTGCTTGTTGATGAAGCTAGGTCGAAATTTGCCTTTTGATTAAACTGGGGTCAAAATTTGCTTTTTAATCAAGTTGGGTAAATTTGCCTGTTGCTAAAGCTGGGTCAAAATTTGCGTATTGGTCAAGCTGGTTGAAAATTTGGATGTTGTTTAAGCTGGGATTAAAATTTACTTGTTGATCAAGCTGGGTCAAAATTTAATTTTTGATCAAACTGGGGTCAAAATTTGCTTTTTGATCAAGTTGGATAAATTTGCCTGTTGCTTAAGCTGGATCAAAATTTGCATATTGGTAAAGCTGTTTGAAAATCTGGCTGTTGTTTAAGCTGGGGTTCAAATTTGCCTGTTGCTCAAGCTGGGTCAAAATTCGCCTGTTGTTCAAGCTGGGGTGAAAATTTGCTTTTTGATCAATCTTGCTCAAAATTTACCTGTTGATCAACCTGACTTAAAATTTACCTGTTGATCAACCTGACTTAAAATTTACCTGTTGATCAATCTTGCTCAAAATTTACCTGTTGATCAAATTGACTTAAAATTTACCTGTTGATTAATCTTGCTCAAAATTTACCTGTTGATCAACCTAGCTTAAAATTTACCTGTTGATCAACCTGACTCAAAATTTACCTGTTGATCAACCTGACTCAAAATTTACCTGTTGATCAACCTGACTCAAAATTTACCTATTGATCAACCTGACTCAAAATTTACCTGTTGATCAACCTGACTCAAAATTTACCTGTTGATCAAGCTGGGTCAAAATTTGCCTTTTTATCAAACTGGGGTCAAAATTTGCTTTTTGATCAATCTTGCTCAAAATTTACCTGTTGATCAATCTTGCTCAAAATTTACCTGTTAATCAATCTTGCTCAAAATTTACCTGTTGATCAACCTGACTCAAAATTTACCTGTTGATCAACCTGGCTCAAAATTTATTTGTTGATCAACCTGGCTCAAAATTTACCTGTTGTTCTACCTGGGTAAAAATTTGCTTGTTCTTCTAAAGCTGCTATGTTATTAAATTTCAAATATGTAAATTGAAATCAGATGATTTTAGATTAATTTTCCTTAAATTTAGAAAATTTAATCATCACTTTCTTAGCATCAATTGATTATTTCCATCTTATTAAATTTAAGATTATGAAATTAAAATAGAAAGTATGTGGAATGAATTTATTTACCAATATTCCTTTAGAAATCATAATTTAAAAGCAATAGTGACATATATGCAAGTTATTTTTGGTTCGTTAAATCCAAATGGCATAAAATATCAAATGTATTTAAAAATACACTTTTTCAAATTAATAATTATTAATGAATCAAAATAAGATAAAATTAATATTCATTCTAAAATGTTTTTATGTTTAGGGTATCTTTTCATGGTATGATATAATAAAGGTTTAAGGATACCAACATTTCAAAGTAAACTACAATTGAATTTTTGTATCTAAATACCTTGAGAGAAATACATGTTGATTCTTCTAATAAAAATCATGTTAGGGTTACAAAAATTTCATGCATGTTTTTGATTTTATTTTATTTATCTATCCTTTTTGAGAACTTTTTGAAATAATAGTTGTTCAAGTTTTTTATATTAAATTATGATATGGTTATTTTATTTATTAATCTAATATTCTTTTATTAAATTTTGTTTTTCATTTCCGAAAGTTGTAAAGAATTACGCCAAATTTATAAGTTTTATTTCTCTTCGAATTTAATTTTGACAGGGTTTCGTTGTATTTTGTTTAAATTTTGAAATTAAAGGAAATATATTTAAACAAAATTTCCATATAAAAGGTTTGTAAATTATCATAAATATATCAAAGAATGTATTTTATTCAAATATTTGTTAGTAGATTTTGAAAATATAATTTTCGATTCGGGAGGAATGATTGGAAATGGGTTTAAAACAGAAAATATATTTGATGATATAGAGAGAAAACTTTTTATGAAAAATTCATTTAATAACTAATATATCAGATTAAACTACACTATAATTTTCAGATCCAATGGTTGTTTCGTAAAACATGTTCGTTTTCCATAATCTGTATGTTATTTTAGTAAATTTTATATTATATTTTGAGTTTTTTGTATCTTTTGAATAATTAAAATGTAACAATTGAATTTATTTTTATAATTTATGACATCTGATGAACATAATTGTTTAGAATTATTAAGGATTACTAAATATAGCAAATTTAGGTTCAGAAAAAATTAAAAAAAAATGGACTATTTATTAAAGTATATATATTATATAAATCGATATTTTAATTTATATATTAATTCTGTATTATTTTATAGAAAATAATTACATAACATTGTTTTTTAAATATTTAATCAACAAAACAAATTTAACTTCAAACATAGTTTTAAATATATCAAAGTTTAGATTGACAAGAAAGATTCATAATTTTAAAATTATATTTTTTCAAAATAATTATACCTGAAATAAACTACTTAATATTTCTTATTGCTTATTTTTCTAATAGATATTTTTTGATATTTTAGTTTGATGATAATAATTAAATTTAAAAGTGAAAAAACCCATCTGTTCTTTAAAACTTAATATTTTTACTGCTTCAATTTCTACTATATGATTATTAACAATCTCCTATAGTATTTTTTTTTATTTAAATGTAATTTTTGAATTTCACCATCTTAATAGAATATTGATATAATATAAGTATTTTTACAAAATTCTTGATGCTACTCTATTACTTTCTTTAGATACAAATAATAAAATAAAGTTGGCAGAACATAGAAAGTTAATAGTTATATTATTTTTATCTTACGAAACGTTCAATTATCATTCTCTATATTTTATTGGTTCTTATAATTTTAATTAATAAATGACTGGGAACAAACAACTTAAATAACCTATTTACGCATAAGAATCATTTCTACACATAATAATTTAAAAAAATTTATTTAGCAATTTCTAATGATTATCAGGCTTGGATTTATAAGTTGAATTTCAGAAAACTTCCGGGACATTAAAAGTAGTTTAATAAATAAGATCTGAGATTATTATAGGTTTATAAGCATTAATAAAATTTTTTTTGATCTAATCAAGTATTTTATAAATTAGCCTGAGAACAACATAAATATATGTAACATTTTTAAAAATATTTATTATCTTCCAAACAAAATTTTATAGATATGCAACTAGCAATAAGAATTAAAACTAACCTTTATTTGATATTGGTAAAATAAAAATGTTATTATTCCAATAAGAATATAAAAAAATTATTGATTTTGATTTGATTTGATTCTATGATTTAATTTATCTATAACTTTACCAATACTGGTAAAAATATATTTATATAAAGTAAAAAACAGCATAAAAATAATACTCAGTTATATTAGTATGATTATTGTTTCATTTAATATCTGAAATTATTTTTTTAAGTCTTAATCAATATTTTAATAGTTACTGCTATTTTAAATGTACAATAAATAAAATATTACCACTATCTTTAGCTTTTATCAAAAATTATTATATCAATTTAGTAATAATTGCAGTATTAGTAAGAAATATTCAATTCTAAGTAAGATTATTTGGTAAATTCATAATATTTACTAAAAGCACCACAGTAAAATTATTACTTTTGGATTTACAAATAAGGAATATAACCCATGTATAAAATAAGTTTTATTAAAATGATTTCTATACGTATATTTATGTTAATTGTAATAAAAGTTGTTAAATTTTTGTTTATAATTATCATAAAAGATATTAATTTATCTAGTATTTTGTCTATTTGTTTGAAAAAGGACATATCTTAGTATATAGCTTTCCAACTTTAATCCCATCTCATTAAAAAGAATATAATTTTTTAAATCTTTTTTATTTCTTATACTATTGATAATAATCCTTACAATGTGATCAATTTTAATATCTTCAAGTAGAGTTGTTCTTTATTATAGTAAAGCTATGCTATGATATATCCAGATTATATAATATTCAAACCTGACTTTTAGATTTTTATTTATGGCTTCTTTAATATTTTTTTATATGTAATAGCAATTATAATATAGATCTTATAACTATTTTAAATTATATAAAAGCATAAGAATACTTTTTAAGTATAAAGAAATCATCATTGATGTAAATATTTCAACTCAATAACATCTTTCATCTGTTTCTTATAGTATTCATTTGTATATAATCGTTTTGGAATCAAATACTTGAAAATGAACTTAATAAATTATTAAAATCATGTATATAAGACTTAAATCAAGATTCAATTCTAACTAACAGGGTAATGTTTTTGAAAAAATTAAATTCGAATAATCTAATAATATAGTTACTAAAATAAATGTAAATGCATCTTATTATATGTAATTATTCTTGATTATCTCATTTTAAAAAAAAATTTGTTAAAATCGAAATAAAGTTATAAATAAAAGTATATTCTGGTTGATTAAAATAATAACATTTGATTTTTGGTGTAATTGAAAAGATTCATATGAAAAAGATAATCTTTTAATGTATCAACAGTAATGTAACAATTCTACATACTTTTTGAAAAGAGGAAATATTAAACTATAACAATCTAATACCATATAAAATCATTATATATTGAAAATTTATATAAAGAAGCATGCAAAATTTGTTAAATTACAATATAATTTATTTGAATATACATTTTTTTCCTTTGTTGGAATGTTGATAAGTACTTGGTGTAAACCAAGATGTTTATAGCTTAAAAACCTTCTCAAAAATCTATTTACACACTCAATTTTGATCATCTGGTAAGTCATTATCTATTTATATAGAGCTTTAATAATTTATATTTTTGGTTAATTTCTTAGTATAAAAATTTCGAAATAACAAAAATAAAATACATTGACCATTCATTATTTTATTTTGAAATAAGCTTTTACTCGATCAAATGATTATCATGAATTTCCCTCTAATTATACAAGATCTTCATTTAAGATAAAACTATATAAACCTATTTATTTTTACATTAAAGTTATTTCTTTTGAAATAACGAACAAAAATATTACTAACTAATAAATATTCTGTATACATATTTTTTGATTAAAATACAGTTATATTAAAATAGTAATAGAAAACAACCATAAAATCATTTTTTTAATTCCATTATATTAAAACAAAGAACCTATTTAAATACATATTATAAATTCCAATACTTAAAGAAATGATCAACGTCTTTGAATAATCAAATATCTTCCTTTTTACTAGTATATACCCTGTTTGATATTTAAATTGGAAGAAAGATGCACAAGAATATGATATAATTTCTTGGTTTGCTCTATTATACCTTATTTTTGTCTCAATGATTGTTTAACAGAGTTGCTCTAATTGTTCTCAACACAAACACGTTTAAGATAAATTATGTTGTTGTTAACAATCATTCAATAATCATATTTAAAATCTCTCAATATTAAATGATTTTATTAAAATTACTTTCATCTTTAAAAATAACTAAAAAATAGCCAAAATTATGAGTTTGTTAATAATTCTTTTAGTTAAACAAAGTGTACATGTGGTTTTTTAAAATTTTTAAAAAATTTGGTTTTATTTTGTTTAAAATAAATAAACTCCCGTTTTCATCGTGATGAATAATGAAAAATCCATGTTTTTTATATAATATTGTATATAATTTTTAAATTTATTAATTTGAACTTCTTTGAGCTAATTTAAATTGATGTTTTATAGGAAAAGAAACTTTTATACAAACAGTATGGTTGAACAGTATTTTAATTGGAAACTAAAGTCTTCATAAAAGATATCAATATTTCAGGGTTACTAGTAGATTAATACAAAAATTTGATAATTTTCAAAGGATAAGACTTGAAAAAAATCCATCTTTTATTGTGATTACTTTTAATACGTTCTTTTAAATATCCAAGTCATTATATTTTACCATTTTTTGTTAGTATAAACCTTAAATAAATCAAATATTATTCTTGAAGTTCCCAATAAACTAGGGTAAATTTATTAAAAATGTTCTGATAAAAAATCAATCAAAGTACTCTTAAATGCATTTATATCTCTATATAATCTGATTTAAACCCAGTTATATTATAAATATAAAATGTTGTTCATTGAATTTGTATATTCTAAATATTGCATTCATTTAAATAAAGAATCAAAGATGATAAAATTCAAAGCCATTCTATAATGTAAAATACTATTTTGAACAGAAAATTTAGTTTATTTAATGTTTCTGTTTCAGTTTAAAAAAGATTTCTATCATTTAATTGGTAATACAGAATTTACATTAATTAAACTACTTATGAAACACATTTTTCAAATTTGCATATTTATTAAGTATGAAGAAGATTATGAATGTATTTTTTATAAGTATGTCACTAATTGATACACAAATAATTTGTTGCATCAAACTTAACTAAACAATATAATTCTGCTAGGAATGAAATCTATTGAAGATACATAAAAAGATTGTGTTCTAAATTCATTTGTATCATTTTAAAAATCAATATGTATTCTATTAGAAGAACTTGATTAATTAAAATCTTAAATACATCTATTATAGGATTCTATATAGATATTTTCTTAATTTATAAAAAAAAAGAATTTATCTCATTATTTGTACCAAAAATGAATTGTGTACAGCGAAAAAAGAAAAGACAATGCTTTAGATGTTTTTATTCTAACCAAAATTCCTCTTTGTTCATTGCATCCAATAGTTCTTTTTTAGAACAGGGATCAATGTATAATCAATACTGTAAAAGATAATAATTTTATAACAGAATTCTCTTAGGAGAATATTTATTACCAAAATCAAAGGTTATAAATAACTGTAATTACACAATCAAATTTATGCTTATTGATGATGAAACTTCTATCATATTCGATCAAGGGATAGCTTCTAACTTTTAAACCCACTAGTTATGTGTATTTTAACATTTTTAAAATTACAAATTTTTTATTGTCAATCATATTAATAGTTATTGAAGAAGAAACTTGTATCATATTTGATCAAGGAATAGCTTCTAACTTTTAAACTCACTAATTATGTGTATTTTAACATTTTTAAAATTTCAAATGTTTTATTGTCAACCATATTAATAGTTATTGATGAAGAAACTTCTATCATATTTGATTAAGGGATAGCTTTTTACTTTCAAACCCACTAGTTATGTGTATTTTAACATTTTTAAAATTACAAATTTTTTATTTTCAATCATATTAATGGTTATTAAAGAAGAAACTTGTATCATATTTCGTCAAGGTGATAGCTTCTATCTTTTAAACCCACTAGTTATGTGTATTTTAACATTTTTAAAATTACAAAAGTTTTATTGTCAATCATATTATATATTTGGTCAAGCAAATAGCTTGTATCATTTAAACACACTCTTTTTCCTCGTATTGATTATATCAATAATTATATAGGTGTATGACCAAAATTGTCTCCGAAATTGTTAATTATGAAATATGGAACAGGCGTTTGAAAGAAACTATACTTTTATAGTTATTATTAATAATATATCCACAACATAAAAAACCTTATATACTAAATAAATGAAAATTTACTTCAAATAATACAATATTATGTACATTGTTTTTCACACGCAATATTTTTTTTAAAAAATAAATTTATAAAATTAAATGTATGATTTTTACTGAAAGCAAAATAGGAAAAGAAGTTCTAAGACATGAAATATTTGTCTAATAACTTAGAAAAAATTGTGAAACAAGCAAGTAGTTTTCGTTGTAATAAAAGAATTTGCAAAGATTCTATAAATATTGATACAGAGAACCATGTTTTAAGCCAGATATCACATTTTCAGTATCCTAATTCTGCTAAAATTTTAGTTTTGATAGCTCTTAATAATCTTAAAGAAGTAACTATTTTTAAAAATAAGATTTTAAAAATGACATGGTGTTGGAATTGACTTCAAAGATGGATCCTAAAAAAAATTGAGCGGACTCCTTTTTTAAAACTATGATTGATATAATAACATAAAAACTAAATTAAAATTTGGATTTTATCTCTGGAATTTATGATAATATTCCAATTATTTTACGAAATAATATTAGAAACGAAAGGCTTTTTTAAAATACGACAGTGGAGTTATAGAAAATCAAAGATTTATTATATTTTTTCAATTTCTAATAAAAAATATATTGAATCTTTTAATAATTTTTTATTAGATTGAACCTTTAATTCATGTCTAAATAAATTCTACCAAATTTACTCCTTGCATTTTATGTTTCTTGGGAAAACTTTTGCTTTAATATATGCTTTATTAACCAAAAAAATGAAAGTCAATATTTTGAATTATTTAAATAATTAAAAGAAATAACAAACATGCAGTCTAGATTATTTTAATAATGATTTTGAAATTGCTATTTATAACAGTTTAAAACATTTATTTCCAAATTCTAATATAAATGCTTGCACTTTCCATTTAGTCAATCAATATCGATAAAAATCCAAAAATATGGCTTAATTAATGAATAAAGACACAATGAAATAGTTAAAAAAAATTTCAGAATGTTTTTTAATATTGTTTTTTGATCGAAAAGAAAAAATTTACATTTACTTTGCTTTTATTGAAAATTGAATTGTTAAAAATGAACTTATAACCAAATTTGAAAGATTTTAATTATATTTTTAAAGAACTTTTCTTAGAAAAAATGGAAAAGAATTTAGTAAACCGCTATTTGATTTAAAATTCTTGTCTACTTATGAAAGAGTTTTTAATTATATACCATAACAACAAACTATGTTGATGCTTGGCATCATTCATTAAATTTACAAGTTTTTGTTGCTAATCTACATCTTGCTAAATTTATTGACCAAATAAAATAAAGCCTACAAGAAATCTAATTTTAATTTAATTAAAATTGAAACTGGAATTTCAAATTTAAATAAAAGAAAAAAAGAATATGATGAAAAATTATAATAAATACTTATTGATGATAAAATTTTAAGTGTTGAAGGATTTTTTAAAATCATCAAAGAAAATAAAACATGGAAAACAAAAGAATATTTTAATTTAAATTTTATTATACCTATTTTTTTATTTTAGAATTTGTGGCGACAAAAAAACGCTATGCTATTTTTATAATTTAAGTTCAATATATCCACAACATACAACATCTTATATTGTACCCAAACGAACATTACTCTTCAAATAAAAACTATTTTTATAGTTTATATTCAATATATCCACAACATACAACACCTTATATTGTACCCAAATGAACATTACTCTTCAAATAAAAACTATTTTTATAATTTAAGTTCAATATATCCACAACATACAACATCTTATATTGTACCCAAACGAACATTACTCTTCAAATAAAAACTATTTTTATAGTTTATATTCAATATATCCACAACATACAACACCTTATATTGTACCCAAATGAACATTACTCTTCAAATAAAAACTATTTTTATAATTAAAGTTCAATATATCCACAACATACAACATCTTATATTGTACCAAATGAACATTACTCTTCAAATAAAAACTATTTTTTTAGTTTTTATTCAATATATCCATAACACAAAACATCTTATATTGTACCCAAATTAACATTACTCTTCAAATAAAAACTATTTTTATAGTTTATATTCAATATATCCACAACATACAACATCTTATATTATACCCAACGAACATTACTCTTCAAATAAAACAATAATACAATAATACAACAATAATAATAATTTAGGAAAATTGTTACATTAAAACACATCACACCCAAAAGCTATACATAAAAAGAATCATGAAAAAAAACATATGGCTTTTTTTACAAGATATTTTCTATGGTTTTATTACAAGATATTTTCTATGGTTTTTTTCTTTACATGATACAAAATAAAGTTTAAATGATTTTATGAAAAATAATTTTTTAGACAAATTCTTCTATAAGTGAAAACGTGCAGAAGACCAGCATAAATCTAAGAGAAACGGAAGAGACAATTCATAGGATGACAGAAGAAGAAATTGTTAGCTTTTCCTTGAAAATGAAATTGTAAAGAGAAAAATGTCATGCAAAGGATGTGTATATAACAAAAAAAATTCACAAAGCTAAAAGTTTCTACGACATAGTCGCAGGACAATGCACCAAAAAGGACTTTATCATGAGATCAAAAGAGTTTCTATAAAAAGGCGGTCATTTATTTAAGGTTTAAGTTATAAAACGATAATTAAAGTTTTGTTTAAGTATAGTGCAGGTGCCCAAACAATAACGATTGGTGAACTAGTTGGAGTTTCAAGACCAACGCTAAAGAAAATATTCCAAATTTAGCTAGGCAGCATGAAAAAGAAGACCCTAAGCTTAAGCAAGCTAGGAGGCCCTGGTTGCATTTTGCAAATAGATGAGACAATGTTAAATATTCAGTGTGAATCTCATCAGCCGCAGTCCGTCGAATAAGACCCATTTAATAGTGTTAGCTAAGGTTAGGGACACTACGAATAGAATAATGACAAAAATTTTATCGGATAAGATAACATCAACCATTATACATTTGATTTTAGACAGGGTAATTGTAGGAAGTGGGATCCACACTGAGGAACATATAATTTATTTATCACTAACTCAAAATGTATATAGTCACAAGACAGTATGTCATTTATATGATTTTGTAAACAAAGATAGTAAAAGTCACACTCAAAATGTTAAGCGTATTAATAATTACATCAAAAGTGTAGTCAAGAGACAAATTGGAGTCAACAAATATTAAAGGAAAGATTTTTTTAACTGAATTTATATGGAAATGGAGGCATAGATTTACTATAAGTTTTGCACTTTTATTAAAATTGAAAAATTTGTCACCCTTCACAGTTTTTCAACTAATATAAATAAATTTTATTAATTTAATTAGTTAGGTACTCTCTTAAAAGATTCATATAGGCTTCCAAGATTTGTCCTGTGTTTTTTTTTCTTCATATGAATTCAACCAGGTCGCCTTCTATATATCTATTGCTTCTTTTCCGTGATGAAATGTTAAATTTTACATTAAACCATGTACATTCAATGGTATTAGTATGGATAACAGTTACAGGATCCTTAAAGTATAAACTGTGATTTACAGTTTTATGTATCATGTTCATTTCTCTTGTGTAGATTCTTAAATCCTTTGCAGAGATCCCTTCTAAATGTTGATCCTTCTTCAACATGCTTCTTGATTAGATTAATTAGGGTTGTTTGATCTCAAGAATCTACCACTTCTATGAATATTCTTCTCTGCTTTATTTTCTCAACGCCTTCTATTACCCATACACCATCTGCATCGTGACCACTGTAGTATTTGAATTTTCAAAACTTGAATTCGTTGATTTCCAGCGTTATAGCAAACCCACCAAATTTGTCGTGTGTAATTTAGAGGTTTGAAGCTATCAATTCATAAATCTTAATCAAATACTTAGTTATCGTATTTTCTCTATGAACCGCAAACGCTTATACCGTAGTGTTGCTAATTTTTGTACAAAAGAAGTAGCAAAGATAAAGTTGCTGTGTCAGATTAATCTTTGAGCCTGCAAATAAGCTATTTTTTAGGATAGATTTACTTTTTCTGAATGCTGTTTTGCTACATTTTAGCATTTTTCCATGAGGTTGTAGCGTTCCTGAGCATTTCTCATACACTAAGAGGTTAGATAAACCCCCGTTCTCTACAGATTTGTTATAGTTTCCTCCTGTGTCTCTGTTATTTCCATTATAACCTTTAGTGTAGGTATATTTAGCTTAATCATGAGATTTAATTCTAAGTAAAATATAAAACCTTCATTTTAATGATGACAACTTAAATTATTTCTCTAATTTTTTTTTAGAAATCTAAAGGGTAACAAATTTTTTAATTTTAATTAAAGTGCTAACCTATAGTGAATCTTCTCAGAAATAGAACCACCGCGGCAATATCTTTGACAGTTTGATACGAATATAAAAGATTTGATTTTCGATTTTTTTAATTTAAAGTTTCTTTATATAGTTTTTGTAAAACCTATAGAAATTATTATATCATGGCTTTTTATTTTACATGATAATAATTTTCTTTTTTTTTTAATGTTTATGACCCAAAGTGACATTAAACTCCAAATATAAGTTAGTCAAAATTGTTTACTATATCATCGTTTATCGAAATTCTCCTACATATTAAATAGATAGCTGCATCTAATAGAGCCATAGATGTTTTTTCGTCCTTCTGATACTCGCTCCAATACTTGAATAGCCTGTAATTACATAACCTAGCATCGGTATGTGACGTACAGCATCTAGTCTGACAACGAACTCCACTGTCAGCAAAACTATCTTGGCTCCCTCGTGTAGTAGATTAACCAACAAGTAAAATAGCAATCATCCCCATTAGCCTCTTGTGTTTAATTTATTTTTGTAGCCTTAAACATCATTATTTATGTTAACCTCTTGCATAGAAACTGACCAGTCACGATGGGAATACACCGCTGTCAATCCAATAGTGCTCTACATAGTTAAACAGTTGAACATTTTCAACGGAACATCTCCTGAAAACACTACATTGTTGGTAAAAATGCTAGGGATGTGTTCAAATAGTAGAACAGGTATAGCCATCATTCTTCTGCAAATTTTTGTTGTTTCTGCATCAACATCATAGGACTGATATAATCCAAGTTCTTAATAACTCTATATAAAGCTTGGGTAAAGTGAAATAGCCAACCACACACGGTCTGTGTGAGAACAGAAAACCCATAGTCTGCAACATTTTCTTTTCAGAATCTAAAGTCACATGCCGCAAATTTGGCTGATTCGGTATTAGATGCACTATATGCTACATAACAGTAGGGTTGTTGCGTGAATGGTCGTCTGGAAATGACAACAAACATAGCGGAAGTTGCTTTTTAGTGGTCGCTTGTTTTAGGAAAGCATGTATAGTAAAAAATTAGAGAAATGGAGGGTTCAGTTAGATAAAAGTTAGGGTCGGCGTACCAAGATGGACGGCGTTTAAGTAGTGTTAGCATTTTACGTGTTGCCAATATAATCCGTCTTGCTCCTTTAGCTTGCACATTCTCTACTATAAATCCTTCAGGTATATGTTCCATTTCAATGTTGAAACTCAGAGTGGTTAGATTGATTGGCATAGCTCCTGTCTTTTTCTCTTCACTTGGTGTGTTAAATTCAGTTTAGAAGAAAGAGCTGGTAGCATCAGTATTTCATTAGCTATAACATTTTAAAGCAAAATTCACTCTAAAATTATCAACCAAGATTCAAAAATTTCAAGTGCACTAATTTATTTTGCCTTACGTCGTTATTAAGTTACATTTATTAACCCTGACTTTAAACCAAAATTTTTTTTAGTGACCTGCTGGTTGGTAGGAACTATCAATTGGTAAAAATATCACCTACCGACAACATTTAAGTTCAGTCTTACGCCTACTAGTGCATTTCCAAGTTTTGTTCAGGTCACAACGATTGTCAACCTTCAAAGTGTAGGATTAATTTTTACTGTCAAGTATCAAGTCTTTACCCTTTACACTATACCAAAAACAATTAAGTATGTGACCTGCCCTTGCACTTCAACCAATAACCTAAGTTCAGGATCGTTGCCTTTGACATCAGGCTCATCTAATTGCAAAGTTATGTTGAATGATCCAAAGTCAGCAAAAAATGAGCGCATGACATTTTGTGGGTTGTAATCAGCTTAGGCATTCACAGTTGGGTTCACACGGATAGGTTTTGGGCAGGTGGTATGGAAAAAACTGGGACATGTCCCAGATGAAGTCTATTCCAACGTGATCTAGGCATATGCAGGGTATTTGTCCATAACGACCTCATCATCTGTAGCCACCGATTAGTTACCAACTTAATCAGATAGAGGTAGATCAGGTAATATAGGATTCAATTGAAGCCATAGTCTTTTTAATGGCGGTAATTGCAATTCAGAGCTGTAAATCGTTTCAGATAGGCATCATTACAAATATTTGCAGAGTTTACAAAGCTGGATGTGAGAGTGTAGCCTCTTTCAACAGCAATCACAGTGCAGTGGACATACGACCAAGGAATTTCTGTTTAATCTATAAAAAATAAAAAAATATTATAAATTTTTGTATATCAACATTTATAAATTTATAAAAGCAAAAAAAATTCATTAGAATCTTATCCTATCTTTTGCAGCAGCTCGATATTGCCCTCGAGATATCCGACTTTGCATCTTTAGTGGTGCCTTCTCCACGACCATCCCACTTTAGTTTTTTTACCGCGCGCGTAGGTTTTTTCTACAGCTAATACAGATTGCTCCATCTATGTTTTTTTTTGTCAAAAAATTTTTAAATTATGAATCGAATCGAAACACGAAACGATCTGAACTCACTTTTTATTTAATCCGTTCTGAACAATACCTTAACAAAGTTTAAATTGATTTTATTGTAAATTGAAGATAAGACCAAAACTGATATTTTTGTTAACTTCATCGACCCAAAAAGATGAAAGATCAAGGGCCAACATGGAGATAAAAAATTAAGGTTGGGGACTTAACATTGAAGGAAAAATCTAAAAAAATGACTTTAATATTTTTACTTTGTCCATCGGAAGAGATCAAAGGCTAAGCCCTTTAAGCACTCTCTTAACAAAATTTCAAAAAAATTATCTCAGTCAACGATTACTAGAAGAAATACACCAAAAATTCATCAGCTCTGTTAAAAAAATTTCTAGCTTTCAAATATTTTACAAAACCAAGATACCTTGAACTGAATTTTATTTTTTAAATTGTAAAATGATCGTACAGTGTATATATTGAAAAAAATTACAGTTATATGTGTCAATGCTCACATAGACATTATAATTTGCGGCTTAAGTCAAATCACACGCGTTTTCTACACGTAAACCAAAAAAGCGGTGACCAGCTAAACTGCCAACGATCGTAATTAAAACTCGCCAGCGGTTTTAGGAAGAGAATGGATGTTATTATGGATATATATATAATTGAATATTTACTATAAAAATAAAGTTTTTATTTGGTAGTATATAAGATGTTGTATGTGTATGGATATTTTTAATATTAACTTAAAAAATAAAGTTTCTTTCATACCCATGCTTTACATTTCATAATAACACTTTCGCAACAATTTTTCCATGTATTCATTATATATACTCATTATTTGTTCTTTTTTATCACTAATTATGTATATTTTAACATTTTTAAAATTACAAAAAGTTTTATGGTCAATCATATTATATTTATCGAATCAATAGGTGGTATTATTTAAACGCACTCTTTTTCCCCCTATTGGTTAACTCAATATTTGTATACACTCATTATTTAAACTTTTTATCACTAGCTATGTGTATTTTAATATTTTTTAAATTTCAAAATGTTTTATTGTCAATGAAATTAATAGTTTAAATTCAGAACAAGACATTAAACAAAATTACCCTAAAATCTCGTATAAAAGCAGCGGCTTATACGAAAAAAGTGTAATTTTGTTTTTAAAAAGTTTAGCAGCTTATAAGAAAAAAAAAGATGATTTTATTTTTAAAAAGGTTGGTGCGGCTTATACGACAAAAAGTGGAATTTTATTTTAAATTATGGGTTGCCGCTTATACAAAATACGGCTTATATTCGAGATTTTAGCGTAATGATAAAATAAGAAAGATTAAAATGATAAGGAAAATTTTTACTCGTTTGGATTTATTTTAGGTTTTTCAAAAGGTCGTCTTACATTAACTTTGAATGTATTTCTAGCTATTTCTATATAATATTTGTCTAAAGAATTTAAATTTATCTATTTTATCCACCATTTAACAAATAGAGGAGTTGTCATTGATATTAATAGATAAGCATCAACTTTAAATATATTAAAACCCAAACTTTAACTGATAAGTGAATGTTAATTGAACTGTTATGTTATATTCATAAACAATGTTTAATACCAAGTATTTTTAGATTCCATAATCAAAGAACATTTTTTTAATGATGAAATTGAACCTTTCTACCTTAACTTTGCTTCTTAAATAGTAAAAATGTCCCAGTATTTGTCTGATTTAAAAGTTACTACATAATGTGTTTTTATTATTATATTTAAGTTTTATATAAACTTTTATCTGCTATTTTGATCAGGTATAAAAATCTCGTATAATAGTCGATAACACTAGAATATATTTACATCAATGATTTGAACTACGAATTCAGTCATTTATGTATTATCAGTCCAAAACCTTTTAATTTTTATAAAATAATTATAGGATTTTTGACACATTTGTTTAATACAGTTTTAATATTTTAAAATCTTTCCACATCTCAACGAAAAGCGTAGTCGATTGAAGTATTTTTATTGTATAAATCTTATCAATGATTCCTATTTTTATTTCAAATTCATTATATATATTCTATTGGATTTTCATTGACATTCAATATAAATATCTTTTCGTTAAGAAAAACTATATTGTTTGAATTACAAAACTTGTAATATTATCATGTTGTATTAATTTTTTTATAGCATATTTTCATTTATTCAAAATAAATCGTTGAGTGTTGAAACCACCTTTACAATACTTGTATATATAAAATTATTAAAACTCAAATTATAAAATCAATAAAAATTTTGGTCGTTCAGTTAATTGTTTTCTGTAAAATTTTCTTGTCATTTAGTCTTTCCATTTGAAAATACATTTTAATTATTAAATTCTTAACAGTATGAGAAAGATTGAAATATATATATGAATAAAATAAATTACTACATTTATATATAAAAAATGAATTTTCTGATTTTGAAAACATTTATTTGTATGTTTTTGCCGATTCTTGATAAGTTTTTAAATTTTGTTATTACGAATTATATAGAAGTAATCTATCGATGTAATATTGCAATAAATACTAATAAAAAGATTATGTACATTTTCGTCAAGGTAAAACGATAATTATTTAAAATATAAAAAATATTTACAAAGATTTAAATTCTTTTACTATTATTAATATTTAAATTTAAAATTTCATAATTTTATACATAATTTCAGTTTTTACAATTAAAAAATAATAATTTCACCAAAATATTAAAAATACAAATTTTTTATACAAATTTTTTACCTACAATTTAATTTAAAACACTTTTCTTCATTTTTTAATTTTTAAATTCACGTATATTTTTTTAAAATAACATTTTTTCAAATATATTGATTTTTAAATATATAATATAAATTGACTGTGTTATTCAATTAAATAGACACTAGATAGCAATTAAATATTTTTGAAAAATTAAACAGAATAATGATAATTTCTTTTATATATTTTCTTAAAACTTTTACAACAAAAATCTTATAATCCATAGTAGTAACCCAAATTCTTTTGCTATTAATTTAATACTTGTGCGGTGATAAATATTAAATCAAAAATTAAATCTAAAAATCATATTAAATATTGATGTTTTAAATTTACCAAAAATCTAACTGTTGAATAAGAATAAATATATCGTATAAAAATGAGCAAGTCTTTAGTAATTTTAAATAAAAATTTTGAATTTTTGATTAAAATATAAAGATGAAAAGCTATTTGAACAATATAATACAACAAAAATATCTGTTTCAAAGACAATAATGAATCTTCAATTAAAGAAGTTGTTATATAAGTGTTTCTCAAGGTGGGATAGGACTTTTTTTGGAATAATATAAGTGTTTACTTTTTTTTGTTATATTAAAATATTGACGTTAAAAAGCATTGATTTTTTATATTATAATTTATATACATTTACAGCATATATTGCTATTATCATTTTTTTTTGTGAGGGGAACTTGAGGATTTTTGATTGTTTAAGTGGGCATAGATAATATTTGTTTGTTAAACACTGTTAGATCTTATACATAAAGTGCACCTAAAAATGTGGATTTTTTTTAAATTTTTAGATGTAATCAACAATAGATTGCATGGTTAAAATTTGAATCCATTTTTTTACACAAAATTAATCTTTACTAGTTATATAAATAAATTATCATTTAATAAATACAAATTTCTAATAGAAATAGCATTTAAATGTAACCAAAAATACTTCCCTATCGATATTTCAAAAATATATGTTTATATAGTAAAAATAATTGCAAATTTAGTCTAAAACGTATTCAAGCTACAGTTTTATTTTTGGATAAATCTTAATACAAAGGCTTTACATCGATTTTATTTGTCATAATTCGAAATTTGACATTTAACTATGTAGCAAGAAATTTTAAATCTAAAAATAATTTCATTGTTTAATTTTGGATCACTGAATTCATATTTATTTTTAAAAATAATTCTGCATAAAATTTTTAACTATCCAACCTAATTGCTTGAGTTTATGGTATCAATGTTTTATTATTAGGAAAAAATCATATTGATGATATGCAATTTTAATTCTTTAATTAAAGAGAAAGTACTAGTTGTATATTATTTAGGTTATAATAAATCCTTCTGGGCTAAAAAATAAAAAATTTTTTTAATGGTTTTATTAAATATAAAATCAAATCAAACTTTACTTCCGAAATATAACTTTTTAGATTTTTTTCACATTTCTATTTTCGAACATTCTTTCATAGTTTTCAAGCATTAAATTTAAATGAATGTATTCTTTTAAGTTTCAAACCATTCTGTCTACATTGTTTCAATGTACTGATCTGTCATCGCGATCAAAAAAGTTTTCTGTATAGAAAATGACTTTATGAATATAACTGTTACATGATAAGAACCTGTATCCTAAACATTCTTTGAATATAACAGTCGAAACTCTTAGTACATTTCTTGAAATAAATTGTTTTAAAATTTCACCGTCTCTAAGTTCTGATACCATCAATTTTCTTGTTTTCGTTTCACAATAAAATATGCCAGGAGTTCACAAACACTAACCTCTCAAACTCTTCCTTGGTTATTTTTACAAGTGTATAAATGAATTTTGTCAACATTATACACTCCCACTACTGTGCAAATATTGGTAATACTAAGATAATTTGTTATACACAACTCATCAGATTTATTTAACCATTTTATAACAACTGATCTCAAAACACTAGTTTCAACTTCTGCCCACCTTGTGTTGAATCATTATGGTTATGTAAAAATCATTAATCTGTACCAAATCAAGATTACAGTTTTCAAATATGTTGTTGTGAAATATTCCCAGCGTCTTTCTAAATGTTTTTTTACACATCTAATCCATATGTTTATATCTCTTCCAACTTTAACTTTTTTAAGTAATTCATTTAAAAAGAACATCTTGGACACGGAGTTCCTACGCGGAACAAAAATACCCTATTCTACAAGAAAAGCATAAGTATCTTCGTAGTATATTGTCTCCTATATAAAATTTCTAAAATTCATGGGTTTTTATTTTTACAATTTATTTTTATTTTAACCCCAAGGATTAACCATAACCAATATTTATATATCTTCTATGTAATATCATGCTTATGGTTTTATCGGTCTATGAGGAACACACCCGTTTTTTGGAAAAACCATGTTTTTGAAAAAAATAATAAAAAATATATTAAAGCTTATTGAAATTCACAAGATAAAAAAAAGAGATAAAATACTAATGACTTTAAGAAAATTATTCCGATACTGTAATAAAGAAATTAATTTATTATATCTTTTTCCTATTTTCAATGTGATATCACATAAAACTGAATAAGAAACTCAGATTCTATCTCTCTTGATATTCTTCGTTTCTTCTATTAAAATATTTCAAAATACTCCACAGACCTTAAATATTCTGCGTGCGAACTAATAGATCGAATGGGTCTACAAATAATTAATTCCTTAACAGATCTGTGATCATAAATACCAAATTCTTGAATTGCTTGACCATATGCTCTCCATTCGTTGCTAATTGTTAATGTTCCTGATAATAAGTGTTCACTTATAATTCTTCCAATTGTAATAATATTCCTATTTTGAATGGGAATAATTTTAAGTTTTTGCCTTCCTTGCTAAATTAAAACCATGTATCACTGCTCATTTATAAATCATCCCCTGTTATATTTTCTTCAGAAGAAAAGACTTTCATCCATTTCAACTATTTTTTTCGTACCATCTTCATTTATTCTACCCAACAGTTCGTTATTTTCTGACAAGTACAATGTAATTTCTTCGCTTACTAAATCGGTCATGCCCTCACAGTATCTCTGTCAATAAATAATTCATAATCAATATTAATATACTGGCCAGATGATATTTATTTGTATAAAACTAAAAAAATTTTCGAGTTTTAATTTATTGTCCTAAAAATAACTAATTTTGCTAATTGTACATGAATATTTACATGGTGTCTTACATAGCCAGTGAAATCCTTCTGGATTGTTTTTGGTATAAGACATGCTTCGTCTATTAACACACTTGATCAAATTGTTTGAATTCTTTATTAATTTAAATTTGGCTAAAAATTCATTAGCTCTTTTGCAATCTTTAAAACGTGGTCTAAATATGATTCTTTGATTTTAATGTGCTATACTTCATCATTTGTGTGCAAAAGTTCGGATTCATTGACGATAATATTAATCGTAAGTCTTACCCAGAGTAATAATATTTAAAAACTTTTTTTTTAAAAACGTGGTGTTTTCCCATAGATTGTTTTATCATATATATCCATTCGTGTGACCCGACATTTTTTCACGGAACGTTTTTAATACGAAAACACTTTTAAACAATATTTATTGTTGTGATTATGCCATATACCTCATGTTTTGTACTCCTATGAAATAACTAACTTTTTTCCATAACTTTGCTAATGATTACTTAAAATTAATATGATAAAATAAAAGAACTACTGAATAACAATAGTCTAATTTAGTAACTAAATTCAAATATAAATATTTAGATTGGACAAATATTTGATTTTAACTAATTAATTTATCATAATAAAAAGTATTGCAGTGACAAAATGTCGTGGTACCATATCCATTACTTATAAATTAAAAAAACATATGTTGATAATGGCGACAAAAGCTATGATTATATAAGTAAAATCAGGTGATACACATGTAAATTACTTGATCAAAAATTCATAAAAAGTAGGCTGAAGGATTATGATTGTTATAATCAACAAAATAAGAATATATCAAGAAAACAATAAAAAAAATCAAAATATTTAGATTGTTTAAGGATTCAAAAAATAAGTGTGATTGAAGATACAATAATAAGAAATTTATTAGCAACATCTAAAATTATTTAAATACCTTCAAGTTCCGTGTAAAATGTGCACCCTCTTCAATCTTCCGAGAGCTTTTTTCTTAATATAACGCGCAGTATTATTTTTTTATACCCCTTTATGGACATAACAGACAAGAAAAAACGAAGAAATTCATACTCTGTTTCAAGGAAGCTTAATGTAATTGAATGTGCATAGATAAGCAGCAATCCGGAGGCGGCAAGAAGATTTGGTGCCTCTAAAGGAAGTGTGTGAGAGTGGAGAAAACACGAGATGGTGCTAAAATCCATGAGGTATCCCAAAAGAGCTAGAAGAGGCGGAAAAGCGCATTGGCCGAAGCTTAAAGATGATTTGAAAATATGGATAAAGGATTTGAGGAGCCAGGATGGACGAGTTTCTACAACTTCAATAAAACTCAAGGCACGTTCTATGGCAATACAATTAGAAATTTCCAATATAAAAGCGAGTAATAGATGTGTAATCGCTTTATACATAGAAATAACTTTTCTATCCGCGTGGTAGCATCAGTGGGTCAAAAGCTTCCCAAAAATTGATGACAAAAGATGAATTTTTAAAGAATTCGTTTTGAAATATAGTGTTGGTGTGCAGCACTCACAAATAGGTATTATGGACGAGATACTCATGAGCTTCGATTTTCCTAGCAATTTTACAGTTGAAAGCAAGGGAATAGAAGATGTGAAAATTTTTACTTGTGGTACTGAAAAATGTAACTTCTCTGTTGTATTGGCGATAACAGGCGACAGGAAAAACTGCTTCCAACAGTGATTTTTAAACGGAAGACAATTCCAAATGAAAAATATTCAGATGGCATAGTTATCAAGGCCAATGAAGCGGGTTGGATGGACCAAGTAATGCTACAGGAATGATTAACTATTATTTGACGAAAAAAGCAAATATCATTTTAAAGCCGAGATCGCTTTTGGTTTATGACTCAGCGACATCACATATTACAGAGGCTTCTAAAAAAACAACTGGTCGATTACACCATATCTGTCATTCCCGCTGGACTTACATCTAAACTCCAGCCTCTGTATTTATCAGTAAACAAGAGTTTTAAATGCAAGGTACGCAACGAATGTGAATCTTGGATGATTTAAGGTTATCATACATTTACAATGGGGTAAGATGAAAAGCTCATCATATTATCTTGTTTGCGAATTGATCGTGAAAGCATGGGACTCGGTCACAGATGAATGTATTTTGAACGGATTCAAAGCTGCTGGTATTATTTATGACATCCAAAGTGTAGATACAACTATACATTTGAAATCTAATAGGGAAAAAGAAAGTTCGAATCTACCAAAAGAATTTTTTTATCTACCAAATACGTTGGTTTCTGAGTCTGTAAGTGAAGATTATTAAATAATATCCGCTTATAAAGCCCATCATTTATTTTAAAAAAATTGTAGATTTTTTTTTCGTATACCGCCAGCGTTATTCACGGAACTTAAGGGTAATAATTATATTGTATACAAAGTACTACTCATGAATGTGGCTGTGCGTATTTTTGGCAAAATTAATAAAAAAATGATTTTTCATCAGCTAAAATTTAATTACATTTTCAGCCATTTATATTTCAAATAATTTTTCAATCCAATAAAAATCTTCGTTTTTTGTCAATAACTGTATTAATTTTTCTTTCCTATATTTTTTGAGTGAATTGTAAAAGTTACCATTACGATAACAAGCTAATCTTAATAGTGTTTTATCAACTTTCAACACAAGTCCATCGATAAACCTACCTAAGTTTTAGATGTTTTATTTTAAAGATTTCATTTAATGTCCAATGCCATCCTTCCAATATCGTTGTAGTTGGGGTAATTGATTTTAGTTGCGATAAAAAAACTTTCTACTGACTAAAATCATATCTTGGTATGCGGTTGTTAATATTAACCAAATGTTTGTTATAATATTCAATAAATTATTTGAACTCCTCAAATAAGTTAGATTCAATAATAAAATTATCAATAAAATTAATTATCTCTGAGATTCTCATTGGATTTAAAAAAGGTATGTAAAAATAAAATCGAAAAATTTTACTATATATTTGATTGTTCTTATATTGCTCTGTAAAACCAAATGCTTGTATTTTAGGCAATATTATATGACCGAAATGAAAAACACGGCAAAAAACTGAAAGTTTTGGTTAAATTTCTTTGCATGCAGTGATTAAGCCAACCTTAAAATCGCAAATAAATATTTTCGACGATAAATTAAATGTTTCCATGGTATAGTTAAGCATTATTGAAAAAGTTTCTGTTGTTTTATCTGTAATTAATATAAAAATAAGAGGAATATATTGATCAAAAATAAGCACTTGAAGTGTAATAAGCTGATAAAATCTTAAGGTACTATTTAAAAATACCTTAAATAATCCAAACATCTATCTTCTGTATGTAATTAAGGAATTTAGAACTTAAAAACAATATAAATCTTTTTTAATTCCTACACCCCAATCAAATGTCATAAATTGTTTATCTTTATTTGTTTTCTTTAACTGAAGTGGTATATAATGCAATGATAATAAAATGGTAACGTTTATTTCTAGATCGTGTGGACAAATGACGTATGTTTTTAATTGCTGGTAACACCCAAAGGTTTATTTCTTAAATCCCTGGAAATTTCACTAAATATTCTGTTAAAATCTTCATTCATTTGATTTCATCTTAATTGCATGAAATGCTAGTAAATTACGTGTTTTGTTAATATTCACCACTAAATTATAAAGTACTCGAAAAAGAGAAATTTTATTTTCGTATATTGTGATTGAACCACGACAAGTTCTTGTTTTACATATGAAACGATGATTACTAGCTAAATATCTGTAAAAATTTAAAATACAGTCTTCAAAGATTAAAAATGTTTCATCCTTATTGATTTTATAATTTCCATACGGTGAAATTTTTTAAATGTGTTGGCGAAAAAACACGAGAAGAATAATGAGAAACTTATTAGCAAAATCTAAAATTATTTAAAAAATACTTTTTTGGGCTAAACATTACTTTGGGGGAACTTTTCGTTATAATTCGGATTCATGGCGGTTGAAAAATTTTTACAAAATATTACAATTGAGAATATTGATA
>CAKKLC010004826.1:19249-29444 GCA_918559645.1 Ceratonova shasta | reverse complement strand
TGAATGTATCAATATTATCAATGTTATAATCAATACCCGCCGTTATAAATTTACCGAAAATTCCCGATTGGGGCCCTTATTCTGTACTTTAGCCGCAAATAACATATCAAGTAACAAGTTTTTAATTTTTATACTTGCTTTGGGTTTAATGGGATGTACAAGATACTAAAAAGTTGGACATTAAAGAGAAAGCACGTTGTAATAAAACTTTACTAACAAATTACTATTTTATAATTTCTTGATCAGGTAGAAATCCACAAAAGGTTGTTTAAAAATATTATTTGAGAAAAGCTTAATTTGTCAGAAATAAAGATAACTTAATGCATGAAGAAAAAAAAATAATTTTAAAACATAAAGCTTAAAAATTCTGTTATTTGTTGATTCTTGAAATTTTTGGATCATTAGTGTTGCAATATTTGGTTCTTTATTGTGCAAAAATCTTTGTTTTTTCCTTGAAATATTAATGTAAATTTATAACTAAAAGCAAGCAAAGAGTAATTATGTAATTTTAAACAAAGATAGCTTATTAGGAAAACTTTTAAGCTAATACAGATTTACATAAAGCTTTATACCATTGTTTGAGAAGCATATTTACAATAAATAATGCATAACAGGGTTTATATACAAAGTTAAAAAAACATTTATAAATTGAAAGTAATAAAAACAATATATTAGGTTGTATATTAAACAAAGAACGTTAAATGTAATGGTAAATAGTTATGATTCAGGAACTCAAAAAATTCCAGTATTGTTTGTTGCTATGTTGTGAAATTATAGATAGTTAGAGAACGCAATTAACTACGTGTATTTGACATAAGAAAATTCAATTAATAGATGAATTCTCTTATATTATAGAGTATATAAATTCTATGGAAAGATTTTTGTAGTTTTAATTAATGCAGTGTTTCATTGTAAAGAATATGTTGTGGATAATATAAATTCGCCTTTCAAAGTTTAAATTTTAGCATCAAATATTAAATTATAGATTCAACATATGAATCAAGAAATTAATATACCGTTTAAAAGAACATATCAGACATTTATTAAATAAAGATTAAAATAATACTGAAAATTAGTTTATGAGGTCTTATAATCTTAAAGAACTTTGCATTAATTTTTCTAGTGCATGGTAATAAAGTAGCTATAAGGAAATTACGAAAACCATGAAATATGTTTAGCTGACAGGAAATTTTTTTTTAAATGCAAAAAAGAGCCAAGAAAATCTAAGAAAGCATGAAAAAGATGGAAAAAATTGATACATTAATAAATTATAATATTTTTTCTTTGGATAAGATAATTATTAGCAAACATTTATTCAAAGAATGGTTCAAGTTTTAAAAAAAATGACCAAAGATATGAATACCTCTTTCATAATGATATTGCCGAATAATTTCAAAATGATCATATTTTTTAAGTTGAAATTGATAGTATCGAAGATGAAAATACACAAAAGCAAGCATAAATAACACATAAGGTTTTAAAAGCTATAGATATATTACTAGCTTGTTGTAAAGTTTAAAAAGTTGGGGATCAGTATATACATTTTAAATTTATTAAGACTTAAAGATTTTATAAAGAAAAAAAGATTTTACAGTATGAGACAAAAATGTATGATTGATTCAAATAAATATCACATTTTTTGCATACTAAATTTACTTGTATAAAAATATTGCCAGTTAAGTTCAAATAATCAGCTTTCTATCTATTATATAAAATTGTTCTTAAATATGTAGTGTTTATTTTTTTATTAGTTTCTTGTAATAACAAATCAGTTTTTTTTAAATTTTTAAAAATTATTAAATAATTAATACGACATAATGACTTTAAATATAAATCAAAAATGCAAGGATATGTGATTATTTTAATTCTGATCTAAAAGTTTGTAGTTATTAATCTGTAAGGATTTTAGCAGATTTCTACGTGTAAAAAGATTTTTTATTTAAATGAAAAATTTATAATGGTTTATAAGGACCTTTTCGAAATCAGTAAATAAGTAAAATTGTGTATTTTTAAAAAGTTATTTGAATTAAGATAAGCCTTCGGAAAAGTGTTAAAAATTAACTTTAGTAGATGAGCATACAGTTTTCACATCAGAAGAAATAATAACAACTTATTTCCGAGAAACTGATTTACACACAAATTTACGGGATTTATAAGAAATGTTTGAGTTCATGGCAATATTGCAATCAATTCGAAATAGTATGATTTGTCCAATATGCCAGACAGAAATTTCGGGGATCAGGGTAAAAAGAAAGCAGTTTGTAAAGAAGTGGATATGTACAAAACCATTCACTAAAACATTACGACTAACATATAAGTTTTTCTTAAAAGTAATAATTTGGAGTTTAGGAAAATTTTATTAGCTTTATATAAATACATTAAGAGATACAAATATGGAAATTTTTGAATTAGATTGTTGTTGATACTAAAATAATCCCCACATTATTCTATCTATTTAGAGAAATTTTAGCATAAAGCCTCTCTTTGGAAAAAACTCTGATTGGGCAATTCTCCATTAGAGAAATTAAATCTATTGTAGAAATAGATAAATCAATTTTCTTTAAAAAAAAGTATAATATAAGTAGGTTATTAAATAAAATATGGTTCATCCGAGGAATCGAGCGCTATAAACGAAATTACTTTATATTTCAGGTCCTCAATCGAAACAGCACAACTATTGTAGGTATTTTAGAAAGATTTGTACTTGCGGGAACAGTTATAATAAGTGATTTTTTGGGAGTTTGTAGAAAAGCTATTTCTGATTTTAACTTAAATTTAGAACACAGAACAATTAATAATTCTCTACAGATTTTAGAACACCTTAACAGTTGAATTCATTCTAAAATATAGAGGTACTGTGGGGATAATCCAAATACTTTCTAAAATAAAATTGGCTTTATCAGCACAGAGAAGGTGTTATCTCCCCTAATTTCTGTAGATGTATCGGATTGACAAAAAATACCACTTTGGGGAGTTACTTATCATATTTAATTACAGTAATTTTGAATTTTATTATTTCTTCTTATTTTTCATCCAAATATTTTCCCCAAAATACAAAATTTTAATCATCTATCATAAAATCATAAATTGATTTTTTCATAGTAGAATTCATTTATTTTTTTATAAAATTCTGTTTTAAAAAAGTGTTTCAAGATATAAATTAAATTATTATACATTAATCATACTATTAAAAGTTATACTTATTCATTAAAGTCATTAATACAATCTATATTTTGAATTTTCATGAGTTATAAGTAATAAATTAAAACAAAAAACATATTACAAAGGTAATATATTTAAAGGCTACAAAAAATTTAATTATTATAGAAAAATATGATCCGCATGATATAAATTTAAAGTTGTTCTCCTATTATAATATCACTAAAATGTTAGTTGCAATTTGATATTTTTTATACAATTTTACCTATTGTAATAATGATTCAAAATTTTCAAATTCATATTTATAATACTATCAAAGTTATCAAGCGTTGCGGTAAAAAAATCTAAAAATAAAATAAATTTTTTATAGTTGAAAATTTTTTAAATTTATCCATAAATATTTAAAAATAATTAATGTCATTGAAATAATTTTATGTAAATATGTTTAATAATAGACAACTAACTAGATGAATTAATTAAATCAACAAAAATAAGATTCAGTTCCAGAAACTTTATAATTAAATAATGTACTTATTCTAAATAATAGAATAAATTTAATAAACCTTTTTTTAAAATAAAATAATATTTTCCAAATAATTAAATTATTTGTTAAATTTTGTTTTTATATTCAATCTTTTGTAGTATTCTTTTAGTTACTGTTGTTTATTTAAAACTATTTTTTAATTGTAATAAAGCTATTTCTGGGTTTTGATCTATTTTATTAATATTTTTTATTAAATAATTAAAAAAATTGATTTTTATATTTTGCATATTCTTATATACTCTTATATATATATATATTTAGATACTATGATTTCCGAAAATATTATAAAATTCTTCATAAAATATAGGCTTCTAATTTGAATCTTAGAATTCCTATGTATTATTTATCAAAAAATTTTAACAAGAATTTTGAGAGTATTAGGAGTAATATATCTCAAATAAACATAAATTATTAGAATTATATCTTAAACTATCATTTTATGCAATTTAGGTTGAATAATAGTTCGGATAACTAACAAAAATAATAGATAGCTATAATTTAACCGTAAATTTTGATTAAAATTATCATCAATAGGTTGAAACACGTAGTAATGCAATGAGATACAAGTGTAATTTCATGAAAATTAGAATGCTTGGGTTAACTAATAATAAGATGTATTTTTTAGATTTATTAAGCAACCTATAACATTCCGATCATTTAAAAAATTTTACGAAATGATTGCCGTTTTTTCTTGTATATTAATTATCTGCAATTAGATATTCACTTAAAAAATATTTTAAATACTATATATAATAAAAAAACATTTTTTTTTCTAATAGAAGACATTAGCATAGTGGAAATATTACTGTTACTTTTACTACTATTAGATGAGCACAATATTTTTCTTAAAGGAAGATGATTCTTTTAGAACTATTGAAAAAAAGGTAGATTGATTTTCCATTAAAAATATCTTATATATCATAAATTTCACAAAATTGAGACAATTAGTTTTGTATCTAATTTTCCAAATTAAAAGTTTTACATGAAGTATATATCAAAAGTTCTGGTAAAGAAATTTTAACAACTCATTTTATTAAAATAATAAATCTAGTCTTATATTTAAATTCATCATCTTTTGATGGTTTTGCAAGTTGAATTTCTTTTTCAATTATAAATTAATTTACATGTTTCTTGCTTTAAAAAACAATCAATATTGTATCACAATTATCATAATTAACGATGAATTTGTTTATAAAGTTAAATCTTTCCTTTAATTTTCAAAAATCTGACAAATTCAACATTTAATGATTACAACTTTTGAAAACTAATAGTTTGTTTTCTCTTAAATTCAATTAAACATACTATTTTATACTTTTATTTTTTCCCGATTCTAGCAATTTAATTTTTGCTTTTTTCAAAATTTATTTCAAACTAAAATCTATATGAAAATATAAAATAATTATTGAAATAAGTTTATAATCATTAACTACCCTACCTTTGAGTTTTTATTAAAAAAATAGGTCAAAATTCATCAGGTTTGTTTCCATTAGCATTATTATTAATAATAATACTTTTATACCATATTGCAGCTAAAAATTTTACATAATAGACCTATTTACTACTCTTTTATGTATCTTTAACAAGTCAGGGTTTAACTACAGAAGTTTTCTTCCCAATAATCATTGTAACAATATTTCATTGAATACTTTTTCACAATAATTTTTATATTGAATGTAATATATCAATGAACATAATCTTGATTCATTTTGCAGATAAAGTAGCCAGCCATTGTTGACATCTTTAGTTGGGTCATTTTTCCAATACACTTTCAAGGAGAACTAATATCTATATATCAATATTTTTGTGAATTATGACTTTTACAAAATCATTTTTCATACAACCCAATCACAAAAAATAGTTCTCCATTGATAGCTATGGACTTTGTTGCTACAAGCATAATTATTCATAATAAAACAAATTATTTTTATACTAAATTTTATAATACTATGCTAAAAAATTTTGGTGGGATATTTTTTGAAACAATGGATGCAAAGCCCCACATCACATTCAGTAAAGTAAAACCTGGTCTCATTCCTCACTTTTATTCTTCTTCTATCTACTTTGGAGAAGCAAACAACATAAATTTGATCATAATTTACTTTGCCTGCCGTTGGGTGATTGTTTCTACCAAATTTTTACCATTTAAACATAAAGGGTTTTAGGTAGATGAAAGTCTTCCCCCTTTGGACGAAAATTTTTTTAGAAGATACTTTCTAAATACTGCTTGATAACTTTTTCCCCTAATTTAGAATGATTTAAAACTCCATGCTTTTTCATGTAAAATACTAATGCATTGAACAGAGATTGGTGCATTAATGGAAAAAATTTAATTTAAACATTTTTTTCCTTATTTTCTGGTAACAGGACGAATTGCTAAAAGCTGGTATATCGTGTCCACTCTTGCTATTATAAAAATATGATTGTTAGAATAGATTTACGTTGTTTTTCTCATATTGTTTTTCTGATATTGTTTGCACCCTCGTTCAGCTATAGACAGAGAAAAGGTATAATTCATATTTTTTGTCACGTCATCTCATCATCATGACTTTCCCTAACTATAGGCTGAAGCGTACCTACGATTAACCGTTTTTGAAAAATATTTATTTTTTGGTTTCCTTTTTTGCCTTAATCTAAGTGATCCAAATGTGCCACTTTTATTTATGAATAACAATTCCTCCCATACTTCCGAACTGTAAAATTTTTCTGTATCTCTGGTTAAAAAAGAGTATTTTTTGTGTATAAATAATTGTAAACCATATATTCGGAGGGGGATTCATATAAAATAGATATCTTTAAGCTAAATCTTGAGCTTTTGTATCATGATTTGGAACCACATTAGATGTCATTTATATAATATTAGACTTTAGTCTATGATCACATTTCTCTCACGATATGTCTTTTTTTTAAATTTATTCTGTAAATATTGAAACAAAATCCAAATTTTGTTTAATTTGGGATTAAAATTTGTCGATTCTTTGTATTCAGCGTTATTTCTAAAATTTAAAAATTTTTAACAATGAAAATCGCCTGTATAAAAGCGTTCGTGCAAAAAATGGAGTCTAAAATATCGGATCAAAATTCCAGTAAATCTTCTCTTCTGGTTTCTGTACAACACTTTGAACTAAAATAATAGCAAAAATTATTCTCATCTCGTTGTTTGCTGTTAGATGCCACAAACATATTAAGCTTGTCGAGGAATGTGGAGTATTACTTAAAAATTTCTGGGTAAATATGTCTTTTTGATCTACTATCTGTCACATCAGTTCGTTATCATAAAAGTAATTGATAAATTCATATTTTTTCGTACAATTATACATGGTTTTAGGATAACCTTATGTCGTTGTAAATTCAAATGGTGGCTGGAAAACATCTCCTTCAGAATTTATATCCATGCGCTCCTGAGCTCTTGTAAAAAAATCTTGTATTTTGTTTTCATCTTTTTAAGTAGAAAAATCCTTATTTTTTGTAGTATCACTTCGGGAGGTACTAATATTTTCATATTCACTTTTAATTAAAATGATAAAACACAAAAAAAGCTGTTTTTGATAAAAAAAATTAAAGTAACATAAAAAGTCACTCATATAAAAAACAATTTCACTATAATAATAACTAAAAGATACAGTTTTTATAGAATACAGATTACATAAAGGATATAAAAAAGTCAATAAATCTCACATTAAAATAACTAAAAAAAATTTCAAATATTCTTACACAACCCGTAAATAATAAACAAAAATAAAAAGTTGTGCCGTAAGATAAAATTCACTAATAAACCCATAAAACAATAATATTATTGTAAAAACCGCACTTATTTTATAAAGAACCACTGACTAGTAAAGAAATTTATATAGGAGAGACAAAAAACTCCAATACACCCGACTACTTAGACCAACCTTGAAAAACTAAATGAGATGATGCACTTTAGAGGGATAAGAATGATTTCCCGTACGCCTACAGTATAAGGTGTGTATAAATTTTACTTGAATGTACGTAATAAGTATTGTTGGGTTCGGGTCATAATATAGTCAACCTAACACGTACTTTCGTATGGGTAGGGCGGTTAAGTAAAGGGTTCAACACAACATCTTTACAATTATTATGAAATAAATTAATTAAAAACGAAAATTTTTTTTAATTTTGTTTTTACCCAATTTTTTATATAAAAATATTATTTAAAGTTATAAACTCAAAGATTAAAAATACACGACTAAGTTCAGTAAATTCATTAAGATTAAAAATAATATTCTAATAATACTATTGATTCTTAAGAATTATAAAATAAAAAGTTTTACTTAAAATATTAATTAGAGATTAATAATGGCTTTATATTAATCTATTTAATGAAGATTCAAAACTTTTGGAATCATTTAAAAACCCGGAACAAAACTTGCGCTAAAAAAAATTAATTTGTAGCAAATTTTTAATATTTGTTCTAAAATAAGAAAAATAAGATATTGAAATTATATAACTAAATTTAATGCACACCAAAACCATCAAAGCTTAATATTAAGCTTTAATATATCATTTTTTTTAGTATTTTACTATTTTGATGAATCCTTAATATTTTCAAATGTTTATATAAATGTATAATAAATTAATTAATATGTACATTTTTAGCAAAAATATGAATTAATTCAATAAATTGATTTTAATGAACAGAAATGAAATGATATAAACTGAAAAAAAAGCAAAAAACATATTTTTAATATTTATTGTATTTGAAGTTAAAAAATGTGCCATAAAACATGAATTTTAGGTTGATATGCAAAAAAATTAAATATTCAGGAAAAAAACAACTGTAATGTCCTTTAAAATTCAAGCTTTAGCAAAAATTCAAATATCACCTTAAACACATTATTAACCGCTCACGAGTACACTCGTCTTTTATGGCCAAACGTTGCTGACCGACAACGAGTAAACTCGTGATGCGTCTTTTTTTGCATCGCTATTGATTTCTCTGTTGAAGACCATAGAGTGCAATCGTTGATTAGTAAAACATAAACCGTTTCTCTTGCTTATAAGACCCACAAAACCTTTCGTTATAAAAAATATTGAATATTAAAAAAATTTTTAAAAAACGATGATGGAACGTAATGAAGAATCTTTCAATGAATTATGAGCGGATGCTTTATCTGATTGTTAAGTAATTAACAATCAAATTTTGGTAACTGTGAAAATGATACAGTATCAGAAGAGAGCAACTCTGATATTAGCCCACCAAAATATCAAAAAAGAAATATAATAGCATTAGATATTGACGATAATTTGCTAGAGGAGTGGAACAGGCATGAAATTACACCAAACTTATCCAATTATTTAAATATTCCTGGTTTTATTATTGAATTTGGTGATGCTTGGACAATCAGTAGGGTTTTATTTTTTGATAGTGTTTTATTGTTTATTTATTCGTTACGCAGATCAATTTGTACAATTCTCAAATGATATGGACAACTAAAATTTTTTTGTAAAAACGGCACAATGGACGAAAATTACCACTAATGATATAAAAAGTTGTTATTTAAAATAATTTTAGATTAAAAAAATTATTTTTTATTATTATTTTTTAACACTTAAATGCAATCTTTGGTATACACTGACATCATTGAAAGTTTGTGTTCGAGAGAAATGATAGGTATTATTGAATACTTTCAAAGTACTGGTATAATGATGAAGGTTTACATTTGCCAAGAGTGTTTTAATGTGTGCAATCTTGTTCCTTATACAAGGAATAAAGATTGCTTTGCTTTTCGATGCATGACCATCGCGTGTAATGCAAGAAAAAAGTATAAAAGCATTCGTGAAAAGTCTATTTTCGAACGTTATAAATTTGGTTTATAAACAGGTCTAAAACTAATTTGGAAATGGACTTTATCACAGGCAAATGAGGACATACGTCAAGAAATTGAAGTTCACGAAAAAGTCTTAATTGATTTTTTTGATGATCTGGGTAACCAGTGTGTTACTTATTTTCAGAGACATCCTATTTATTTAGGAGGCCCCGGCGTTATTTGAAAATAGACGAAAGTTTATTTCGACATAAACCAAAACATTATCGGGGCTGTGCGACTGAAAATGAGATTTTGGTATTTGGTATCGTCGATAAATCTTTTCAACCTTCCAAAATCTTTGTACAAGTTGTACCTAATTGCAAAGCAGAAACTTTGTTACAATTGATTAGGAAAGTATGTAAGGATGGTTCTATCATACACAGTGATCAATGGTCAGCTTATAGGAATTTAGCTGCTGAAGGATTTTTACATGAAACTGTAAACCATAGTTTACTTTTTGTGGATCCTGAAACAAGGGTTCATACACAAAATATCGAATCGTGTTGGGCAAAGCTCAAAAAAGAAATAAAAAACAAAAAAGGTGTTTTAGGCGATAAACTCAAGCTTTACCTTAGTGAATGGATGTGGAAAATTAAAATCTACGAAAAAAATTGGAGCAAGTTACTAGAATTAATTGAAATATAATTATCATTATTATTATTAT
>CAKKLC010004820.1:52823-78272 GCA_918559645.1 Ceratonova shasta | reverse complement strand
CAATTCTGTAGCTGGCTTCCGTTAAAGTATTATGAGTCTTTATAAATCCGGCCATTCTTGATTGTTGTTTGATTAGCTTTTCTTTTAATTCACTAATACATCTTATTCTTCGCTCGCCTTCGAGCTTTGAAAAGGAATGTGTTTTATGTTTTTGATAATGCTGTTTGGCATTATAGCTTTTAAGTGTTTTTAATACTTCCTGACAAATGAGGCAAACCATGCAGTTATTTGGAGCAGAAGTTATAAAAAATTCAAACTCCCATGAAACTTTATAACTTCTTTTTTCATCTTTTAACGTCCTTTTCATATATGGGCCTAAAAATTTTATTTTTCAGAAGGCCGCACGTTGGACACCCCTGCTCTAAAGGAATAAAAAAAAGTATGAAGTTTTACTTCAAAAAAACTTTATATTGAGAAAATTGAATGATGTTATGAAAAAAAGCTGTAAAATAGAATGATGATTATAAAAATAATTATAGTGTTGAACTAGACTATCGAAGCAATAAAATCGCGAAGATTTGTTTCGCAAGAAAAATACATAAAAAAATTCATTTGATTAAAAAGTTCCGTAATTAAAAAAATTATTTAAGAAAGTATTTCTTTATATTTTTAGCATCCTTTAATTTCGCTTTTACCGCTGTAATTAACGCGTTTTTGGTATTCCTAATAATTCGTAAATAAGATGGTTGATTTTAATATACAAATACATTATAACAGGTTATTAATAACAAGAAATATTTTAGGTTTTTTTTGTAAAATATTTTCAAACTTTTGTATTTGTTAGTCATTTTTTGTCAAAAATAATTTAAAAATTGTCTTTTAAAATGTAATTAATTTTATATTTATTTCAACCATTCAATATATTCATCTAAATAAAAATTATTTAAATAAATTAATATAACAAGAATTATTTTGAATTTAATCAACAACAAATATGATGTAAAATACAATCAAATAAAAATAATTATAAAAAATTGGTTTAAAAATGTTATTAAATAATTTTATTATATAAATTTTGTTGATTCCTTATAAAATATGGAAATTATTATTTTTAAATTAAAGGTTTAAATTATAGTTGAAAATTAAAATAAAATTTAAAAATAAATAATTTGTATCATTATATCGTAACTTATTCGACTAAACAATGGATTTAGAATCAAAATAAATTTTTTAAATTTGAGTAGCATCTATTTAAATTTCAATAAATCTATTTTATCCATCCATCCAAAACAATTTAAATAATATCAATCATATGTTTAATCAAGTTGATTGATAACCAACAGTTTAATGACACGATTTACTTACAATAATATAACAGAATGATATTTTTAAATAAAAAAAATTCCTTTATCTGTATTTATCCTTAATTATTATGAAATAATTAAATTTTTTTTAGTTTTGAACTTTAATATTATTATGCATATAAAAATATTTTAAATAAATGTATGATAAAAAAATAATTAAAATCATCAAATTGATAATCATAAATTCTTTTTAATTTTTAATAAGTTTTATTTTTTTAATAAAAGTCTATAATTAATATTTTTAAATTTTAAAGGAAGTTGAAGTAAATCATTTAAAAATTTATTAATCATTAAATTTAAAATAGAAAATATAATTTTTAATAATTATATTTAATATTAAATTTAAAAGAATCCAGTTTGATTTATATATTTATTAAAAAAATAAATATAACTATGATTAATTAATTAATTAATTTAAAAATAAAAATAAATAATTTATTTATTTTAAAAATTTAACTTTATATGTTTTTATATTATTTTTATCAAAGTTATTATTAAATAAAATTTTTTATAAAATTTGTGTTTAATAATTCTTTTTTTATAATATATTGAAATTAGTTTATGAAATTCCGTTCGCATTAAATATTTAAAATAATATTTAAAGTTTGATTTATGAATAAATAAAAATATAATTAAATATACTAAGAGAAATATATTTTGGCGGGAAAAATTCCAAACACTCATAATTTTTATTATCCATTCGAATCTTTTATTAATTTAAATAATGGAATAATTTATTTATAATATATTATGAATTTTGGATTTTTTTTATATTATAGATGCTATTTACTATCTTTATAAATATCAAATCAATGAACTTTAATTTTTAATATAAATTTTCATTTATTATTAATTTTTCTTTATAATATAGTCAATAAAGAAATTAAATATTTTATTCCAAAATTTTTTATCAATGAAAATTCAATTTTTTTTTAATTTTTCCAGAATATAAATACAAATTATAATCAATAATTTTTAAAATTTTGAATTTTATTTCTTCTTTATAAATATTATCTTATTTGTTTTGTAACATAAATTGCTTTTAAAATTAATAATATTTATAAGAAATTTAACCAAAAATAGAAAAATTTTATTATATAAATTAATTATATAATATACACATTGCCATCTATTAAAAAAAATATTATTTATTTAAAAACTATATGACATCAATTTTTAATTAAAAAAAATTTATCCACTTCTTAGTATTCAATAGAATATAAATTTTATTAGTAAATAAATTTGTATAAATTAAGAAAAAAAAAAAATATTATAATATCGATGCATAAAGTAAATTTTTATAAATTACTATTTTATAATTTTATATTTACTAAAATAATTATTAAGAAAGCTCGCCATTATTATATTAAATAACGTGTTCTGTTATCTCATTTAATATAATTTAATTAGTCTTGGGTATATTTCTTCTTTTAATTCATAAATTTTATTGTTATTAAGTTGCTTGCATATATTTATTAAATAAAATTATTTATAAATCTTATTGTATTTCAATAAAAATTAAATATTTAATTAATTAATTTTCGACGAAGATAAACCTCTCGTACAATAATCTGATATAATAATTTAAAATGATGCCTATTATAGAAATATTAGCTCCAAAGTCCATTTATATTGGTGAATGCTTCAATTATATTGTTATTGCTAAAATTTTATGTTATTCCTCAACTAAAATAGAATTATTTATGAACACGTTTGTCACAGATAATTCACAAATTCCAAAAGAATCCGTTAGTATGGATCAAAAATATATTACAAATATATTTCAACAAGCTTATGAGTTTAATACTATGTTATTAAAAAATATTTCATACTTAGTAAAACCAAAAATTATGATTGAAGTTAAATTGAAATGTGAAAATATTGAATATTTAGTTTATAAAGAAACATTTTTGATTTTTCCAACAATCGATTTGAAAATATTAACAAAACCAATATGTAAAGAACCAGTAAAGATACAAACACGTGTAACAAAGCGTGTAAACTACGTTGTAGATGATGCATGGTTAGTAATTGAATCTGATAATTTACATGAATCTAAAAACATTTTCTACGAGTATAAATATAATTATTTGTTTTAGAAAGTTTGATTATAGAAATGAAAACATTCATGAATCCATTATTAATTTTAAAAGTGTTGGTTCATCTAAAATTACAGTTAAACTTCAAGTTGACGATAATATAATTACTTCAAGAATTTATCATATAATGGTAAAAGAATAAATATTTTGGTAGTATTATCATTTTATTTTTATGTTAAAAAAATATTAAAAACATTATTAAAGAAGAATAGAATTTTATTAAATAATTAGTTTTAGTGATTTTATTCTATAAAATATGTTTATTGATTTATATTTTTAATTAAAATCCTTAATAAATTGTTAAAGTATTAAAAATAGATATATTAATAACTAAGACCTAATTATATATTAAATAACTAACACATAAAATTCAATCTACATCGGCATACTTAAAATATCGAGCTCTCTTTTCCCCTAGTAATAATTCTTTTTTCTCCCTTAAAAATGTTATATAAAAATCTACAATGTAAAATTTTAAAAATAAATTCCAAATTTAAAAAAATTTTATAAAATCACCTCTGAAAATGTTGTTTTTCTTATAAATCTTATAAATTTTATCTCAAATAATTTCCATGTCGAGCTTTTATTCCAGTTTTTAATTTATTCGAATTATAGTAATTATTTTGAGTAGGATCTCCAATTAATAGGCTAAAAAAATTATATTATGATTTACAATATCATATTCTAATTGGTAATTAGAAATGGTATAATTAGCTCTATATTCATCAGACCTTACAATTGATTGTAATCAAATATAGTTAAATATTATTAGCAGTAATGCCTCTCTTGATCTGTTTTCAATAAGCTCAATGTAATATTTTGCAGGTGTAAAATATTTGTCTTCTATTCAAAATACCCGTTTGTATTCACTTAAGACTATAACAACTTGATAGTTTTATTTGTATCTAAACATCGATTCATTAAATCGCTATATAATGCCATTTCAATAAAGTTTATTAAAATTTGTTAAAAAATATTTATTAGTTAAGTTTTATTTTATTGAAGACTTTTTCGAAAATTTTTTATATTAACTCCATAATCTAAAACAACTTTTTTTGGCATTTGTTTTTAAATCTACAATAAATTATTTCTAGTTATAATTCAAGACTAATTACGAAATCAATCAAAAATTTTATTTTTTAATTGAAACAAACATTTAATTTTACATAATGAATTATTTCATTAAAATGCAAATCATCAAAATTTCTATAATATTTTAATTGTTGTATTGAATGATTACAACTTTGGCCATAAAAAACAATATTCAACACACCGTTTTCTTTCCGGAAATTTTATTATTTTCAAGCCTTATTTAAAATGATAATTGATTATAAATTAATACTATTAATATATAAATAAATCTTTTGTAATAAAATTTATTTTACACTGTTATCTTTTTACCCTTAAAGGAAAAAAGCAGAAATCTAAAAATATTTTAAATAAATATAAAAAACTTGTAATTTATAAAAATAATTTTAAATAAACATTTAATATTTTAAAATAAAAAAAATAAGATTAAATAAATTTTGAAATGAATTTTAAAATGAAATTAATGTTTTAGCTTAAAATATCATTCTTTTAATCATTATTAAATTTCATTATATATATTAATAAAAGTTTTTAAAAATTTTTTAAAAAAATATTTTATGAAAGTAAACTTTTCAATTTATTGTGTTTATTAATAAATAGTTAATTTAATAATAATTATATAGTGATGAATTAATTTAATTTAAAATATTAGAATTCTTAATTAAATAGAATTTTTTTGTTTTTTATAATAAATGTATGGATTGTATTTAATAATATTAATAATCACTTTGAATCTAAAATGTAAGTAAAAAGATTGTAATCATTAGGAAACTTAATTTAATATTTTGAATATTTATTTGTGTATAATCCCATAAATATAATTTTATAAAAATAATAATACATTACATTTCTTAAAATTTCATTTTCTTAGCTTACATTAAATTTTCTTAAATTTCAATTTAATGTTATTTTTAATAGTTCTGACATGTTTTTTAACATAATAAAAAAAAAATTAACCGTCTTATAATATAATAACTAAAAATAAATTACAAACAATATTATTTTAATCAATATAGTTAATACAATTAATATTATTTAGTTTTAATAGAGTTGAAACACTATATGATTAATTTAATTTTTGTAAGATAATAAAATACAATAAATTATAATAAAAAGCAAACATGCTAGGAGATATAACCAATTTTTATTGTTGATAACATTATTCGTAGATAAAATCAATATCTTTTATGTTGACTGAAAAAATAAGAAAACACATTTTTGTTAATTTATTAAATAAAAATCGCTTTTTATAAATTATTCATATAAAAAAATATATTATATTACCGAAAATTCAATTGATCTTAAAATAATTCATAATTTAAAACGAAAGTACTTAAATAATCCAATGAATACGAAAAATAATTTTCCAAATGTATAACTAAAAATTTTTAATTTCTTTTGTGTAATATTGTTTAATGCGATTTTTTCATATTTAATGTATTTTTATTTTTTTTGAGATAAGAATTAAATTCCACATTTAATTTAACAAATAAATATAATCTTTAATTGTTTATAAATTCTATATTATCTATTTTAAAAAAATAATCATCATCATTTTTATATAGAAAATATTAGACAACTATTGCTCAAATGTTAAAATAAATATAAAAATAATTGTAATTTAATTTTTATAAGTATAATAATTTCAGATATTTCCAATATAATAAATTCTCTAATTATCACAAAATATTAAATTAAACAATATTTTAATTAGTTGTCCGTGATTTTTATAAAACCTTCGTAAAATAATCCCACAAAATTATTTATGTATCCAAGAATTTGTTTAAAAGCTCCCAGATCAATTTATATTGGAGAAATTTGCAAATTCAATGTTTTTGCTTTGAATATATTAAATAATAAGATTTATCCACATTTAAATATTACTGTCTATGTTACAGATTTTCTGAAATTTATAAAAGAATCTATTTATACTGAAGAACAAATTATGACTGATAAATTTGAAAAAACCTATGAATTTAAAACAAAGGAACTAACAAAAATTAATAGTTTACAGTCACCGAGGATTTATTTTGAATTAAAATTGTTTTATGGACAATTCGAATTCAAGAATTGTGTAACAACCTCAATAATTTTCCCTGAAATAAAAGTTGAAGTCTTAAATAAGCCTTTTTGTGGTGAACCTTTATTTTTAAAAATAAGCTTTTGCAAACGAATTGATTTTGAAATACAAGATGCTGAATTATTATTAAAATCTTATGATCTTCACATGCGGCTAAATATATTCAGAGGGTATGAAATAAAAATATTATTTTTAGTAGGTTTGACTTTAATAATCAAATTGTTCATTCAGCTAATCTTTGTATTAAACAAAAAGGGATATTTAAATTTATAATTACTCTAGAGTCAGATAAATTAATGTTAACATCAAAACGTTTATACATTCAAATCCATTAATTATATAATTTATTATTTTATCTTATTTGAGGGCGATTAATGAAATAATAAAAATTAATTTTATTTAGGTAATTATTTTAATGATAAAAATAAAATAATAAATTTATTTAAATATAAATATTGTTTCTTTTTAAAATTTTATATCATAAAAAATAATATTCTTTTTATTTAAAGTGAATTTAAAATTGGGTCATCGAAATGGTAATAATGGATTTAATTTTAAAAATTTTTTAGAGATTTGTAATAAGATTATATGGTTAACGATTTTTAAAATAAAATATTTCATGACAATGTAGTATAATTAATATTTTTTTTATTAAATAAGTAAAATTGATTAATATTTGATTGGTTTCATAAAGCGATAAACCTTATGAGAAATTAAAAAATTATAGTATTAATAAATTACTGATAATAGCAATAATTTTATTTGTATATAGAAAAGTAATTTAAAAGAAAGCATTAATATTCTTGATATTAAAGGTATTTTATAAAACTCATTTTATGCCATTTAGGAATATTAATTATATAAAAATAAGAAAAATACGGTAAAAAATATTATATTATAATAATTTTAGTTTATAAAATTGCTCCTTATGTGAATAGATCAATATATATTCAAGCAAGAAATAAAATATTATAAAGTAGAAATACTAACTAGTTTAAAATTTACATTTATTAAAATATTAAGGATAGAAACTATATTGAATTTCAAAAATTAGCATACAATGTAATTTGTAATTTATTAAAAAATTCACTTTAAATATTTAATTTTTTTGGTTCTACTAATTATTAATAAAATTTGATATTCTTACACTTTTTTAAGTTAATTATTTTATTTAAAAATATTAATATAAACTAAATATATTATTAGGTATAAAATTAATTTTGAAATAATAATAATATACTATTATTCATTTTAAAATTCAAAATAATATTAAAAATATCTTTATTTGTAAATAAGTTGTATTATTAGTAGAGATTTAAAGAAATATTCAATTTTTTATATTTTTTGATGATCAAAAAAAATTAAAAAAACTTATTATTAGAAGAAAAAAATATTAAACTTGTAATTACGTATGTAAAAATCTACATCCTATGCAGTATTTAAAATTTCTATAAGTTTATATCTAAACTGATTCTAACTGGTTCCAATTAAATTATTAAATATGGAATTAAAGTTAGTAAATTTTTAAGTATTATCCATGTAATAATTAATAGAATACATAATCTAGAAAATGGCGATTCTGATTTTATAATTAATTAATTCTACTAAAATAAAAAATGTTAAAGAAAAAGGATATGAAATTAATAAATAATTAATTTTAAATTAGTAAAATTTATAAAAATAAATCATTTTAAATTGATTTATAAACTATGGTTTCTTTATCATATGTCAATTTAGAGATTGTTTAATAAAAGAAATTTTTATTATTGAGTATGATAATTAAAATTCTATCAACATGAATTATTTACTTTTTTAATTTAATATTTTAAAATTAAATTTTTAAATAAAAGTTTTTATTAATACCCTTTGAAATAATTATATTTTAGAACTGACCAATTTTTGTTCTAAAATTATATAAAATAAAGAATAAATTAACTATTTATTTATTTTTAATCTTTTAATTTAATTATGAACATTTTTATAATACAGACTATGTATTTAATTTTAATTTTTGGAATAATATTGTTCTTCTTTCAAATAAAATTAAAATATTTTTTATTTAAGGTTTTCAATAATATTAATATTTATATATATATAGATTCATTATTAAAAATACTGCAATTTTCTAATTATCAATACAATATACCTTTTATAACAAAACTTATTAATATTTCTATATCTGAAATTAAAAACATCTGTATTCAAATTTTTATGTAACATTTTCTTTTACATTTTAATTTTGTTTGATTATAAAAATTTTTTTTATTGTTTGTGATAACTTTTTAATTATTACAAACATTTTTTATAATAAAAATTTGAATCTTCTAAATATATGGATTATATAAATGAGAAACTAATTTTATCAAATTAACATAATTTTAAAATAAAACTTTTCAAAAACATTATGTCTTAGAAAAATATGAAAAATATAAAATTTCTTTATACAAACTTTAGAGTAGTATAAATAATAAAAGAATATGTTAATATTATGCCTAATTTACTTGGTTTATAAATATTTATATAAATGTATAAAATACAAAAAATAGATTTCAGTTAAAGACTCAATTAAAATAATAAATTTTTCTGAAAAAAAAAATCACAATTTAGAAACAATTTAATAATATTATAGATGTTATAATTTATTTTGTAAGAATTTTAAATTTAATTAATAAAAATAACTACAAAACAAATAAAATAAATTCATCTTTATCTAAATATTTAGAATCAAAAATAAATTATAATTAATGAACATAATATACAATACAATAGAACAAATTAAATTAAATTAAAATTTTATTTATTAAAATATTTTGAATTTAATTTAAATTATTTAAATAAACATATATTCGTATTTAATAGAATTTATTAATTCGATAATAGATATTAATTAATTATAAAAATATATTATAAAATCAAATGAATTTATATTTATTAAAATATTTATGATTAAATATAAAGAAAAATTAATTTTTGTTTATTAGAATTTTAAGAATCAGAAATAAAATTAAAATATTATTATATGATTCATAAGAATTATTTGTTATATTAGATAATACTAACTTTAAACTATAATTTAGATTATAAAAGTTTGAAATAAAAGTTTAAATAAAAAAAATAATATTTTTTTTAATTTCAAATGTATATTTAAAGAAAATTTGGTTAAAAACTATGAAATCCATAATTTTTTAATAATTTTTATCCAATTAAAATGAGACATTAAAGCCTTCATTAAAAAAATTTCAAAAGTTTTAATAACTGGCTAAATATCTTACTCAAAAAAATAATTTTTAAAATAATTAATGGAGCCATTAAAATTTCTTAGAAATTTAAATAAGGCCATATAATATTTAATAGTAGGTTTTCAAATTGTATTAAGTTTTATCACATTTATATCATCGAAAAACAAATTTTTTTATTATTATTTTAAATATTTGATTGATATTATTTGACTATTTATAAAATTTTATTTATGTATTTTTACCTCTTAATATAATTTTTGGTAGCGTTTTATAGTTTATTTAAAAATAATCGATTATAAAATTTTATTATTAATAAATAAATAAACTGACTTTAATTTTTACGTTGTAAGAAGAACTTGATAAATATAAATAATTTTTGTTAACCAAATTTTTATAAAATAAATAGAACCCATAACATAACCATCATTGATTTCTGGAAGAATAAATTAATTTGCTTTGTATTGTATTGATTTATGCTAATAATTATTTGAACTTTTATATTACAAAATAAATATATATATTGTTTTTTTTATGTTAATAAATGTAATATTTATAACTAATATAATTAATAAATTTTGATTTAAAAAATAATACATTTAACACATTCTTGTTCGATTTGCTATTATATAATAATATTTTATACATAGATATTACCCTTATGTATGAATAGAGCAAAAATTTAACAATAAATCTCTTTAATTTTAATTATTATATTTATCTTTGAAAAAGGAGATATAAATCGTCCCTATTATAATTAAATAAAATAATAAACTTATTTAAAATAGATAATTTATATTTTCGTATGATATAAATTAATTATAATAATTTGCTTTTGCTTGGTGACTTGAATATTTTTCTTATAAATTTATTTTATAATTTATAAAATATTAATAAATAAAAGAAATAACAAATTTTATATTTAAATATGAAAAATTTAATAAATTACAAAAATAATTAGGTTATTTTATGTTAGATATTATATATGATCTTATCATGGTCTAAAAAAGAGAAAATTCTAATTTTATGGTTTTTATAATCATCAAGCTTAAGATTTAATTATTTTAAACGTTTATCTATTTATTCATTGTAAATTAACATAAGATATAACCTTAGTTTTAAATATATTTATTAGTATAATTATTACTATATTAATTACCTATAGATATTAATTCAGTTATAATGGTTGAAATAAAAATATAAAATTGTTTGCTATTAAATTTTTGTTAGTAATCAAGGACAATTGTATGTATTTTGAAAATTTATTATTAAATATTTTATTGTAAAATTAATTAAATAATTCTAGTGATTACTGTTTCTTTAATATATAAAGTTATTTAATAGTTTTCAATAAAAATTATTAATTTACAATATATCATAACTAAACATTTTATTACATTAATAATATAAAAACTATATTAGGATTAATTATTTTGATAGTTTAAAGATAATATAAATATAGCCAATATCTATTTTCTTTACATTAAATTGAGAATTATAATAAATACGTATATATATATATATATGTACAATATAATTGTGGCAAAATTGAATTTAATTTTGATATTTATTTGTTGATAAACAAAATTTTTTTTAATAAGAATGTTTAATTTTTATTTAATAGATTTATAAATTTTTCATTTAAAGTGATTGATTTAATATAATTATATACATAATTATAATATGATTCTCTTAAAAAGAATTTTTAAATGTATAAATTCAGTATTCCCTAGTTAATTTAAATATTATTACAGAAAAATTTGATCACTACTAATAATATTCAAAAGTATAGTCGACATATTCATATTCATTCTAGAAGATAAAAATTAAACTTTAATTTAATGAATAATCCCTTAATACTTACCCCAACAAATTATATTTTGTTAAATAGTTATTTTTCCAGAAATACTAATATAGATTCACCATGATTTTTTAATTTTATTAATAGGAAATTTTATTTTTAGCAAAGATTTTTAAGATCATTAGTTTGTTTTTATTTGAATCAAAAAACATTTAGTTTTGGTAGAGATTGACCAAAAAAGTTAAGCAGAATAAATTTCTAAATAAGCATAAACTCTTCATTTATAGCTATGAAAATAACCCTAAAAAAAATTTTCAAACAATAAGAATTAAAGTATTTTTTGTTTACTCATTAACATTTTAATAATATTTGAAGCTAGAAAATAAGACTCTCAAAGTAAAAACATAATTTTAATTCTCAAATTAACGACTAACATTATAATTTAGGAATCAGTTACATTGAAAATATAGATTTTACAAAATACTCGTGTGTCGTCATGTTGAATAAAGTTTGAAACAAAAAGGGTAACAAATCAAATAGAGTTTAAAATAATTGATTAAAAAAAGTAAATGTAGTAAAACAAAACAAAAACTTTAGTTTATAAAATTATCTTATCCACTAAAGATTGGTTAAATCAATAAGGTTAAGGATGACGATAATAAGAAACAAGTGTTTTCAGTATTAAAATATATTTTAAATTAGGGTTTTAATAAATTTTAATGCAAAATTTACTAAATTTAAATTATATTAAAAAATTTTAAAACATTAAAAAATATCCTATGCAGATTTTTGTTTTAAGAAATACAACCATTTATGTCATTATAGATGATAATTTTTAAATTAAAGTTATTGTATCTGTCACTTTAATTTTCTTATTGTAATTTCTTTCTAACCATAGAAAAATAAAAATATTTATTTTATACCAAAATTTCAATAAAATACACTTTATTAGCTCTTTTACATTACACAACGTGATGTTTATATTGTTTAACGATAACCTTATAGCTAAATTAATTTTATAACTGATCATTTGAAAAATTCAATAATAATACGTTAATAATTATTATTTTACTGGTAGAAATTTTAATTTAGGAACAATAAAACTTAATTAATTTATAAAAACTATTTTTTTACATAAATTAAATGTTATTTATTATTTCAAAAAATAATTCTTGACAAATTTAATTATAGAAAAAAAATGTCATAAATAAAAGAGAAAATGATTCATTAAAACCTAAAAAATAAACCTTAAGAAAAATAATTATATATTTAAAATCTAAATCTTGTCAAAATATTTTTACAAATTTTATAATATTTTGGAACCTGTAAAATTTTTAATTTTGTTGTAGTAAATAATTAAATTAAAATTTCTATTTAAAGTTGATTAACAATAATAGAAGAATTATTCAATATAAAAAAATTAATCTGTTGAAAAATTTGTATTTTTTAGTAACTTTGATTAAAAAGAAAGTAACTCAAATATTAATTGAGGAAAAATCCTCAAAATAAATAATTTAATGTATAAATTTAAAAGTAAAAAATATTTACAAATTAACTTGTTCAAAAGAATTAAATTCTCTTAATTTAAGAAAGATACAAATTATTTAACTGAATATTCTATTTTGAATATTCTAATTTTTGTTAAAAAAATTCTATTTTTTTATACAATTCACAATTTTTCAAAATATGCCTTTTGTGTAAGTTAATTTTATTAGAATTATATATAAAATTTGTTTTTATCACGTTTTTACTTCATTTATTTTCACTGTTTGTTCTAAAATAAGCTAATAATCACAATAATAAATATCTCTATGTGAGAATGATATTCAGGAATATTTTTAGTTTTTTTTTAATTATTATCTTCAATTCCTTGATTTTTAATATCCCTTTAAAAGCTTAAAAAATTATTTTAAAAATTTTTTTTTAATATCTTAAGAATCGTTTGATTTTAATTTTACTTTAAAAAAATAATTTATAAAATTTATTATTTGAAATGTCAAGGTTTTTTATAGACTTGATTACTAGACTAAAATTTAAAATTACAATTGAAAGACATAAAACTTTAAATATATTATATTTTTTTTAAAAACTAAAATTAGGAGTAATCTGAAATCATTAACTAAATATTTCTCTTTTAATATTAAATATATTTATTTTATACATTAGGTTTTTAATTAAGATATTTTTAAAAAAAATTATAAATTTTATGTTTTCTAGTCATTGAACTTCTACAAGTTAACAAATGTTTAATGACTTTTAAAATATAATTTTTTTTTATTTAAAGAGTTATTTCAAATATTTTGAAATTAAGCCTCATATTTTCATTTCCTAAATAAGATCAATTTTTTAATAATGGCTATAAAAAAACAATTAGTTTAAAGTAATTTTTAAATATTTTTTATACAGTGATTAAATAATTCATTTAATTTATTGTATTATATTCAAATATTTTATTAATTATTCAATGTATAAAAAATTCATACTTTAAAAAATTACTTAAAATCAACCTTTTATAAATTTTTTACCTTGTAAATAAATTTTAAATACAAAGTTTTATATCATAATAATATTTATGAAATGTTTATTGTTAAACATTATTATAAGAATTAAAAAAAATGAAAATTATTTGTATTATTTTATTTATACTAGCAATGATTTCTAAAAATTAAATGATTATAAATAAGGTTTTTTTTTTGTTTTCAAACAAACTCAATAAATCTTGATTAAGCTATTTTAAAATTGTTTTTATTTAATTATTGTTAAGCTTTGGTTTAAAAAAAGAATCTTAATTTTTGTAACTGCTTAAAATATTAATTTATAATATAATTATATATTAAAATTTATATTTTTATTAAAAAAAATTTATTTTTTTTTTTAAAATAATTATGCACCAAAATTACAGTTGTGAATTTAAAATATATTATATTACTTTTAGAAAATTTAAATTAAAGTTGAATTTTATTGAATATTCTATTTAAATTATATTGCTGTATATTTTAAATAAAAAAACTTAAATTTAAAAATTTATTTTGAAGATTTCAATAACACTAGATAAATCGCAATTCAGAAATTCATTATAACAAAAAAAAGATAAAATTATGATTTAATGATCTAAAATATCTAATTTACGAAAAAATTAAAATTATTTTTTGGATGTTGTAAAAGAATAGTTTAAAAATAACAAAATATCCTTGATTTATAAAGGACACCAAGAATCGTTAATTTAAATTTAAAATTTAAAATAATTTTTTGTTATTCTTAATAACTTTCTCCTCTTTATTTATATTAAAGGTCAAATAAGTCAGAATTTTATAATTAATTTTTAATCGTAAATTATATAAATTAAAAAATATCTAAATATAAAAATTTTTAAATTTATTATTAAAAAATCTTTATAAATATGAATATTCATGGTAAGAATAATAAATATGTAAATTTTGTATAATTTTAATGGTTTTCTTATAAACAAATAATAAGAATTCCTTATATGTATAAATTTATTTGTATATATGTAAAGTGATTTTATAAAATATATTCTTTAATATGCATTAATAGAAGCTTTGAAGTGATAGATAAAAGAAGGTTAAATATTATAAAAACTAATTTTTATAATACTACTAGAGTTTAGAAGAATTTCTTTTCTTACAAAAATTCATAATCACTAATTATTAAAATAATAATTTTAAAATATAGAAATATATATAATTTAATATTAATAATAATAATAATAAATATGGCAGATATAAGGAATAATAAAGAATAAATATACTTACACCTTTTTAAGTTCTGAAATTGAAAAAGTTAAAAAAATATTTTTTTCTGATCATTTTTTTTTAAATAAAAATGGTTTTTTTTTGTAAAATAATTTTTATACTAAACAAATTTATAGATTTATTAAAAAAAAAAGAAAAATTTAATTTTACATTTAGATAAATTAAGATAATTATATAATTAAATTTATAATATTATTATTATTAAAACTATTTTTAAAGCGTAAAATTCTTATTACAACAAATTTTTTATATTATCTATTAGATTGAATATTTGTTTTATATAAAAAAATCAATTACTATTTTATAACACAAAATTTTTTAATTTATTATCATTATTAATATAATGATTATTTTATAAATCTCAATACAAGGAAAGATTGAAAATATTCCGAAATGAAGTTTTGCATTCATTTTATTAAACTAAATATAAAAAATTGTTATTTAAATTACTTTTTATAAAATAACAAAACTTAACTTAATTTAAACTATTAATACAGCTATATCAATCTTCTTGTAATGTATTCAAATGAATATAAGAATATATAAGATTTTATTTAACTAATATAAAAGTAATTTTACTGTTTATGTTTATTTTGTCATGTTATTAATTTTTTTTTTAATAATCATAAAAAAATATATTTTTATTTTGAATAATAAAAATAAATTAAATAAAAACTGAAAAATAAACAAATATCCTGCATTTCTAATTATAAATTAAATTTTTGCATCCTATAATTTAATTATCTACAGTAAATAAAAACCCAAATTTATTAAATACGGATGTTATTTTTAAAAAATATACATATCTTTAATTTTTTCATTAATTTTAATAGCTTTTTTTATTTGAATATTTTATCAGTTACCTTAAACATTAACAAATTAAAGAATTCATTATTTTACCTATATCCTAATTCAATGATTGATTTTTTAAATTTATGAGTTAAGATCACAATAATTAAAATTCTAAAATATGATTCAATCTTTATTAGCATCATTAAGAATGATAGGGTTAACATTTTGCATTCTATAATTAAACATTCAGGACATAAATACTCCTTATACTACAATAGAAAATGCTTTTTTATAATTATATAAAATTATTGTCGGTTGGACACTGTTTTAATAAGCATAATAATATATTTTTGAGAATAAATATTCTTATACCCTAATTTTTTATAAATAGACTTAAATAGATTGATAAATATAATATTATTATAATTATATTTGCTTATAAAATAGTTAAATACTCTATATGTTTAAAATAATAACTTTACAAGCTATTTAATTATTAAAAATTTTTCTTCGTCTTATAATATTCTTTTAACTAAATTTCATAAGTATTAAAAATCAATTTGATTTCAAATGAAAAAATATTTTTAAGCTGTTTATTTTTGTTAGATTTAAACAATGAGTTTTAAACAGTATATTTATAAAAAGATTTTTAATCGCAATTATGTATATCTGATATTTATAATATTATTAAGTTTTATAAAAAAAATAACAATATTTTTTAACAATAAAAATTATATTTTCCTACTTATCTACATTATATATCTTATCGGATTTTTAGTATGTTTATTTAAAAAAAGTTATCCTTTTATGAGAGTTTAAGGTCAGATTTTGAATACTATATGATAATTTATATTCTTTTTTCTTGTTATGAATGATTTTTATTAATTTTTTTAATTTTTTTTTAAATCATGAAAAAGGAATCTAAAATTTAAATCATAAATTTAAATTTGGGTCTTTTTAGTTACATTAGTTAAATTAAAAATTACTACATTTTTTTCCCTCCTATCTAAAAAGAAACTAAATTAAGTTGTAAGTTGCAAATCACTTTTTTATTTCAAAGTAATAAATTTATAATAAAAGTATATATCAACCTTTTTTTCTTTATTAAGTATGATTATTAAGCATTTGTTGGAATTTTTTACATTTTTTTATTATATCTGATAAAAATATTATTTATCATGACATTTTCATAAGTTGATACTCAGGATTTAATATCAAAATGAGATATAAATTTGTTAGATTTATAAATTACATCAAGTTGTAATGTTTAAAATGTGAATTTCTTTTTTTTGTAATTATTAAATTAAAATTAAATTTTCTCAATTCTGTTAAATTTTTAACTATATTATAAACTAATATAATATTTACATGATTATATTCAAAATAAAAATTTTTGTCAAATTTTAAATTATTTTAGGTTTATAAGATTATTGCCAATTTATACTTTTATAACATCAAATTATAATCAAACATTATAAAAAAAATTAATTATTTCTAAAATATTATTAAATGATATTGATATTTTAATTAATTAATTGTTTATGTATTCTTTATATTTATATATAATTGATTTTTTATTAAATTAAAATAAATAAATAATAGAAATTCAGTATATTTATTTTATATCAAATAAATTTTAAAAATTAATATTGATCTGAAGAGTTAAATTTAATATTAAAAACATGAAATACAAATATTTGTAGAAATTTATCTTTAATAATTTATAAAATCATTATATAATTATATTTTTTTATTTTTTCTTGAACTGTATAAAGTACAGATAAAATTTATTTTACTCAATTTAACATATAATTAAGTTTACATCAATATAATAAATAATTATATTATAAAAATTTATAATTAATTATATCATATATCAAAATTAATATTCTTTCGTATAGAAATAAAATATTTTACTGTTAAAATAAATTTAAAAGAGCTTTAAAAACGTTTCTAAAATTAAATTTATGATACCGTTGTAATACAACATCAATTTTAGTTCTAAATTTATATAACTAAATTTTAAATAAGGATATCATTTATGAGACTTGTTCAGGATCATTATAGTAAATATAATTAATAGTTGAAATTTATATAACAATTTATTCAATAATTTATAAGATTCATTATAAATTTAAAAAATTCAATATCTATATATCATTTTTTTAAATTTTAATTTCTAAGAGTATTTCATAACATTTTTAAAATTTCAATTATAATAATTTTGCAACTAAAATTATATAATTCCAGAATGTCAGTTTATATATATTTTTTATTTCTTAGAGTCTTTTTAATTTAAATTTTTCTTTAGATACTACATTTTACATTTATATTTTTTTACCATTAATTATATTTCAATTTAAAGACTCATTATTAACGTCCTATTGTTTCTAGATTCTATTTATAAAAGTCATGATAATTAAGATAGTAAACAACATTAGTTGTATTATCTATTATTCAATGGAAACGAAAAAATTTGTTGTAAACAAATAAGTTTTTAATAAGGATATTCAAATTTAAAATGCTAATTTAATTTATAATTTTTTTATTTAATTATATCGTTTAAACACATAATGATATTAAAGTAGAAATAATTATTTATTTTATTTTTAAAATCTTGAAAATATAATAGTATATTTGATTTTAAAACTAATTTAGAAAAAAAACCAATAATTTATCTTCGTTGATAGAAATTATTTTCCAAATAACTTATATAATGTTACAAAATTTAAGCTCAAATATAAAATAGTTTGTGAATATTTAAAGTAAATTTATACATTTCAAATCCATTTTAATACATTTATAACTGTCTTAAAAACAAGCAAATACTTTTTTAATTATTATTATGTTTGCATTAAAGATGAAAGCTCCCATGCTAAGCTCAATTTTTTTCAATTTTACTGTGTATATTTTTCTATTTATATGTAAAGATAATTTTGTCAATTGGAAAAAAATTTATAAAGATTTAGTTACAATCAAATTTTTGTATGTTTTTTTATTCATTTTTAGTCGAGTGTTTAAATATAAAAAATGTAATAATTATAATATGTAATTAAATATAAATATATGATTAATTTGGAGTGGAAAGGAAATAAAATGATTGATTAAGAGCTATCATAACTATTTTTTTTATGATCTTAATAATTTTATTTACTATATTTATAACTAAAATTACCTAGTCATTAAGTGTTTTATTTCAAATCCATAAAATAAAATTAAATCCATTCAAAACGACTATAGATAACTTAAAACCAAATTATGAAGTTTTTTATATCCTTAAATAGATATTAGATAAATTCCTTATCTTAGCATTACTATTTTTTAAATACGATAAGAACTTTTCAGATTTTTTATTTAATAAGTTTTTGTAGTCTAGAGTAAATATTATTTTTTTTTAATTAGTACTGACTGAAATTTAAAATAATACATAACTAAAATTTATCAATAATATTTTTTATTACAAAATTTTATGATTTATAAACATTATTTAATTTTATATATAAATTTATCTTAAATTTATTATTCACTGTTTTAGTTCTTTAAAATTATGATGAACTTATAAAAATAAAGAATATGAAATTTTAAATTTTTACAAACTAGTATACACTAATATAATATTATAAATTAATAAAATTAATTTTTAAAAATTTTTTGATAATTATTAGTTTGTTAAAAGCAAAAAAATAAACTTATGAACTATACAAAAAAATATGATTATGTTATTTTTAGATTTTTTACATAGAAATTTAAACCTTTTGAACATAGTTTATTAAGTTATTTGTGTCTTTTAAATTAGTAATTTTGATTTATCCATAAATATATTATGAAAGTTGATTTAATAAATCCGTCCTTATTCATATATATTTATTTTGATTTAATCTTTTTACTTTCATTTTAATAAGTAAAGAACATTTAAATTAAATTAATAAGTTTTTATGGTAATTATATAGAAAAATTAGATTAATTTTGTTTATTTGTAGCATTACAAATTATAAAAATTATCCTTACAATTATGTTTATTTATATATGTTTAGAAAATATTAATCATAATCATTAAAATATAAAAATTAATTACTCTAAGAAATAGGGTGTATGATATAATGGATTCGTTTTCATTTTTAAATATTAAATTTAAAAAATTCCCTATCAAAATTCTGGGAAAGCTTAAGCAATATAAATTTTTTAAAAATAATATTTGTTTTATTTATAAGAAATTTATTTTTTATTAATGACATACAGATTTATATCTATATTTTCTTATAATTTTTTAAAATTTATGACTAAAAAATATACGTTTTAAAATATTATTTAATCAATGTTCTTCTTTTAAGTATGTTTAAATTATATCTTTAGTAAAATTAACAAGTAATATGTTTAAGTTTTGGTTTTAAAAATAAATATTGATAATTTCTTTTAGGGATCATAATTATAAATTTCAAAACATCGATTACATAAATTTACAGTTCAAAATATCTTTATCTAACACTGTAATTAAAATTTTATTCCATAATTTATAAAACTATAGTCTTATAATCTATATTTCATTACAAATATAGAATCTTTAATTCGGATACAAATATTTTTTATAAAATTATACACTTATAAAATTTTTGATGTATTACTTAACAAAAAGTTTTAAATTTAGATTTTTAATATGTCATTACCATTAATTATCGACAATAGAAATTTTTTTATAAATAAATCTAGACACTAATTAAATTTTACTAAAATTACCATTTGTAATATTGTAAGTCGAATTTATAAAAACTTAGTTTCATAAAATACAAGAAATATTAAGAAGGAAAATGCAAGCGTTAAAAAAAACATTTGTAAAATAAAAATTTTATAGGTTCGTTTTAATGCGATAATGAATTATGATAAATTTATAAATTTTTGTTGAAAATCTGTATTATGTAATATTTTAGAGTATTCATAAAATTGTTTAAATAATTTATAAAATAATTGTCACTTTCAAAAAAACCAAAAAAACAAAAAAAAATAAAGACAAATTATTCATAACAGGTTGTCTAGTAATTTCTCCGTTCGGAAACTTTATTAACTAGTTTATTAAACTTAAACCAAAATAATTTTTATAGCTCTCGATAATTAGTTAATTTTAGATTGATTTTTATAAATTTATAAATCTCAATATAATTTAATATGTAAAAAAATATACGAGTTGAAGTTTTTTATATTAGAAAATTAAAATTAGCAAATATATGATTGACACTAAATACCATATATATTCAAAGATTACAAAATTCAAATAGATTTTAGGATTGATTAATATAAAAACTATTTCTTATCGCAAATTATTAATAATCTATGTTAAAAATATAAATAATTTTAAAATAAAATTTCTTTTTATATTGGCTTATACAGCAAATATAACTTACAAGTATTTTCAAGTATAAAAATATTTAATATATTTTTAAAACAAAATTTGTGACAAAATAACTTGATTATTTTTATTTCCTTTTTGTTTTTTTTATCTTATTAAAAAAAAATAAAGTCAATGTTGTTAATTATTGTTGTGACTACTTGAAAACCTGAAAACCTAAAAATATAATAAATTTAATTTAGGAAATCTGCTAATAATTGTAACTTATAATTAAAACAATTTAATAAATAATAATTAGAAACTATAAGAAAATAATTAAAAAAGTTTTTTAGTAATGAAAATATTTCAAAATCAGTTGAAAAGAAAATCAACAAAAAAATTTGAAAAATATTATTTTATGATTATTATCAAGGTAACATTTAGTTAAAAATTTACTATTTGATTATTTTTATAGATATGAAGCTTTAGGGAAATTTTACCCCAAAAGGGTAAAATTCCTTAAAAAAAATAATTCTTTAAAAAAATTGAAATAATTTATATAAAAAAACTCAAGACAAAATTAACAAATTATTTATGGTGGAAATCGGTACTATTTAAGTGGGAAATTAAAGAAAAGTAAAAGGTAGAGAGGCATAAACAAGAAATGTAAATCAAGTATTTTTGTTGAAGATAGAAAATTCAATGAAACAAAAGGTGAACATAAACATGAAGGAAAAAATTTATCTGAATTAAAAGTTTTTGAAACTATAAGAAAAATATCAAATAATGCATTATCGGGAAATTTAAGAAATAATACAATAATATCTGAAGCTACAAAAAATCTAGATAGTTATGAAAGAATTATATTGCTTAAAGATAAAAGTTTGAGAAGAAATATAGGAATACATAAAAAAAATTTAAATCTGATTTTTGTAAAAACTATGATATACAAACTGAATATATTTATACAATTTCTGTTTCAAAATTAGTTCAATATGATTACGGAATGAACGATTCTAATATAATTATAATCTGTTTTAATGATTCATTGATAGAAATTTTTCAAAGAATCGCAAATATGCTTGTGTGATAAAACATTTAAATCAGCACCTAACAATATTTATCAAATTTTTACAATTCATTGTGAAATTTTTAGTGTAATCTTGCCGATTTGCTATTCATATTTGAAATTAAAAATTAAAGAAACATATTACAATGTTAAAAAAAATTATTAAAATTTTAAATGAAGTTTAAGTAATAGAAATAAATATTGATTTTAAAAAAGCTATTTTATAGGTTTTTTGAATTACTTTAGATAATATAAAGATAAATTACTGCTTGTTTCATTATGAACAAATAATATATAGAAATATTCAAAAGCACGGATTTCAAACAATTTATAATAATAATTCCAGGTTTAGAGATTATATGAGAAAACTTGTCATTAGCTTTTATTAAATATTCTTATGTAAGATCAGGATTTGCTAAATCTTTTGTCATCTTTAAGAAGATACTAAGATAATATTCTTAATTCAAATAATTTTTTTAAGTATTTTAAAGAAAACATGCTTAAAGAAGAGACTCTTTTATCATGGAATGCAAATGTATGATTATAGAATTTAAAGCCTCTAACAACTCATAATTTCTACGGTTTCCATAGTGCTTTTAAGAATTGTTTTAATAGTCCTCATCCAAGTCTTTCTTTTTCTGAAATGAATTAATAAAGTATAATTTAATTATTGGAAATAAAATATCGTTCGAGTCCACAACCATAAATTATAAAAAAGAAGAATATTTAAAAAAAGATTTGAAATTGAAAAAAACTATTGATATGAAAAATAATTTGTAATGATTTACACAGCTTTAATCATGCCATTGTCAATAGCTATTCAAAAAAACTATATTAAATGAGTTTTTGTCTTTTTTATTTTTTTTTTTTGAAATTTTCCCCCATTCATAATAAGCTATTATTATTGCTTTTAAGGTTTTTACAAATTCCTGAATTTTAGATAACTTTTATATATACAAAAAATAAAGTGAATATAAAGTATTAAAAACTAACTTTATTTTTGAAAATGATGGTTTTTTATTTATGATAATATTTTCAATTTTATTTAATATTAAAAAAAACTCTTAATGATAAGAAAGTCAAAAAATCGGTTTGAAATTTTTCAAATAAACAATTAAAATAAGCAATTTACAATCATTAAAATTTTGCTTTTAGGGATAAAATTTTAAATTTATCCTAAATAGTCAAGGATATATCAAATTCACAGGCATTATTTATTAAATCAAATTAAATATAAATATAAATAAATATTTTTAACAAAATATAAACAGAGTTATAACTTTAACTCCAAATTTAATTCCTATATTTTAGAATCTTTTAGATAAATATCTATTTAAGTTATCAATAGTTAAATTACTAGTATTATCATTAATATAAAAACTCATTTTTTTTATCTTAAATAGTTGTAATTGAAATAAATTAAAAGTTAATATTAAGTAAAGAAAAATAAATAAATATATTTATATATATATATAGCTAAAGCTATATATATAACTAATTATTTAAAAAATATTATTCTTTATGTAATTATTTACAAATTTACCATAATAATAGTATGATAATTTTGTTATCAAAGATTTTTATAACTTTCATAACCATTGAAATGATTTGACACAATATCATTATAAGAAATCTACTATAAATTCAAAAAAAAACTCGTTAATATCGTTTATAATATTTTAGGGTCAATAAAATTAAATAAATCATATGCAAATTCTCTCTATTTTAAATATGAATTAATTAATTTTATTTTTAACTAATATAAAAAAATAAAATTAATTAAGAAAAATATTGCAAGCATATACCTATAATATTTTGCTGTAGATATTATTGTAAACATCAAAACAATATGTATAAATTCCTTTTAATCTTGAAATTTATCAAGATTTTATTAAAGTATTAAATATAAATCTTTTTAGTTTATTATTTAGATATAAAAAAATCATATATATTTATGATAATAATTCAAAAAAATAATTTTTAACTAATAAAATTATTTAAACTGTATATTTTAATATTTTAGATCGTCAAATTCGAATTATAAAAATAACTTAATAACAAAATTATTAATTAGTAACAAGAATTTCATTTATTTAATATTAAATTCAAGTTTCAATAATTTTTAAAATTGTATCGAATTTTACAAATTATTTTAATTAAACAAATTTATTTAATCTAAACAAATTTATTATTATGAAAAAAAGCACAAAATATGAACTTTAAAATAATCATTGTTATATAATAGCAATCAAATTTAGGTTTAGTTGGATATTTAAACAAGAAAACATATTTATATTTTCAAATATTCCAACTTATTGCAACAAATATGATTATAACTAATTTGTATTAAAAATGTACAAAACAAATAATATAGTATTCTATGAATTCTTACGTATTTATTAATTCAAAATTCATAAGTAATAATGATTACAATATAATAAATTATATAGGTGAAATATTTATAAAAATCATTTAATCATATTTTTTTAATATTAATCATTATAAGTGCCTTATATATTATCATTTACTTCAATTAATGCATTTTTCTAGGTTGAATATAATTTTTGGACCCATATTATAAAAAAAACTTATAAATAGTTTTTTTTATTAAGTAATAATTTTTTTAATTCATTAAATAACAAAATTTATTTTTATAAAATATTTTCCTTATTGAAACAAGAATTCATTAATATTAAATTTTTTATAATAATGATTTAAATTTAAGAAATTTAGGAATCAGAATAAAAATAAAAATAATTGTATATTTTTTAATGATTTTACTGAATAAAATAAATTTTTAAAATTAAATATGATAATTTTATATAAAATTTATTTATAGAACATTTTTTTTTAATTTGCATGCTGTTTTTATACAGTGGTTTAATT
>CAKKLC010004820.1:22924-37079 GCA_918559645.1 Ceratonova shasta | reverse complement strand
CCCCCCACATTTTTTTTATAAAAAAAAGAATAATTAAAATAAATTTGTATTTAAAAAATCAAAACAAAACAAAATATAAGTTTTAAATAAATAGTTTTGATTTTAATTAATAAAAAAATAGAACTGATAATTAACAAAGTAATCAGGTTATCTAAATTAAAATTTAAAAAAAAATTATTAAGTATAGATTTAAATAAATTAAAAATCTCTCAACTGTATTCTTATGTTGAAACTGAATATCGTGCCATATATTTTTCACAAGATTTAGGTCTCATAAGACGTGAGATGAATTGTACTTTTGGGAAGGAAATGAAAATTAGAACAAGAGCTGATGGGAAAAATCGTGATGTTTACTTCCATAGACCTTCACGGAGTTGTAGAAAAGAAGTATCCATTAGGAAAGATACCTTCTTTGAAGGCTCTCACCTTCCTATAAGTACAATAATTTTATTAACTTTTAAATTTGTTAGAGGGGAGGTTAATCTAGATAACCTTTCCCACGAATTAAAAATAAAGTCACAAGCTACTTTAGTAGACTGGCTCCACTTTATTCGTGAAGTTTGCATGACTTATTTTATCAACAATTCTGTGCAATTAAGGGCGAGGGACATATCGTTGAAATAAACGAATGTTACCTCGTCAAAAGAAAGTATAATGTAGGGCACCTCGTTTAGGAATTCTGGATATTGGGAATGCATGATCTCTCAACAGGAGTAGGAAATTTTGTTCACATTTTGGATAAGTCACAAGTGACGTTAGAAAGCAGAATTCTGGAATTTGTATTAACTGGCAGTATAATCATGACAGATTGTCACGCAGTGTATAACAACATTAATTTGTATGGTTATACTCATTATACTGTGAATCGTTCCCGGAATTTTGTGGACCCTCAAACTGGAGCAACTACAAATCAAATTGAATCTGTCTGACAGAAGCTGAAGCAAGAACATAAAGCTCGCTATGGAACCCACAGAAGCATGCTGGACAGTCATCTGTATTCATTCATCTGAAAACAAAGATTTAAAAAATCCTTTAGATCATTCATAAGTCATATAAAAAAAATTTACCCACTTAATTAAAACAAATGAAAAGTTTCTATTTTGGAAAAATGTTGATTACTTAATGAGGTTTTTATTTAAATTTTTACTTTTAGTTAATTTTTTTTTTAATTTGGTTAAAAAAAAAATTTGGGGGGAAACTGAAGAAGTGCCAAAATGAATTTATTTCGAAAAAGTTCGTTACTTTATAGAAATCTTTAACTTTATGTTATTAAATTAATTTATACGTTATACCTTTTTTTAAAGATATTTTTCAAAAAAATTTAAATTTCAAAATAAATGAAGCAAAATATTTATTGTTTAGCCTTTTGTTCTAATAATGAAATGCATTGTTTTAAATAATTTTTTTTTAAATCATTATCAATCATTTTGATTACCTGCGGTACAACCCAACCTTTGTATAATTTACGATTATATGTATCTTGTAAATTAGTCATCTCCACCTGATAATTGAGTCTCTTTTTAAATTCATCATGCTTTAGTTTCATAAATTCCCTATATTTAATTTCTTTTTCCATTAATTTTAAATCCTTTAATTAATTAATCACTTACTTGGTCGTAATTTGTCAACATCAGTTTACAGTAAGCGTAGTCTATTTTTTTCTTATACTTTGATAGAATATCTTCATAAACAACCATTGGTTCATCTAATATTTTCTGTAACATATTTGTTCTCCTTTCTATATTTTTTTGAAACCAGTTAGCCAATTTTTCAGGAAAATATCTTCTAGAAATTTCTATAAAACCCAAAATAACCATGATTTCTCTGATCTTTAATAATTTATTATAATTTTACATTTTCACAAGATGAAATTTCTTTATTTATAAAAGCTGATATTATCAATGCTACGAAGGCAAGTGGGGCTGCATTACCAGCAATCTTCCTATACTCATCAGCTAATTCAAAGAATCCATAAGCATAATAAACTTTTTTATCATTTTCAATGTAATAATTCCTCCAAAATAAAGAAGACATATTAACCTTATGATCATGGGTCATAAGAATCTCATTCTGGTTCGGTCTAACAAGATCAGGATTTAAAATATCCTTGATTTTTTCAGTTTTATCTTTAATTTAATTACTTATATATACCAAAAGTGAGGAATTGATTCTTCTCCGCTTCATAAAAGTCCATAAATTGTCTATAACTTTAAATATTTAAAATACTTGTAATAAAATCTCTTAGATCTATAAAAAATTAAACAAAAACTATTACAAGGAAAATTCCTTCAGAGATTTCACATTATAATGTTGTACAGCCTTTATTAACATTATTCGCGCAGGACTGTATGATCCTTTTCCGTAAGTGAAGTGTTTTTGATTAAAATTATGTAAAATTTTAAAATTTTTTAATAGTTTTAATAGTTTTTACACACAAAAAATTTAAAAATAAGTATAATAGTCATTCTAAACATGCATATATGCATTTAAGAATAAAAACACTTTCAATCTGTTTTGATGCTAATAAATTTTTATAATATAAAAAACAAAGAATATTTTAACTTTGACAGCGCGTGCGTGAATCGTTTTTTGTCATATATAATAGGATTATTGATTTTAATAGATTAAACTTGTTTCAGTTACATATAAAAATTATTTTATAACATTAAATTTACCCACATTTATTATTTAATATATATTGTTTATAAATATATTAAATTTTATTATTTTAATATACATTTTTAAATGGAGAAATTATATTTCTATATTCAAGTGTTTAATAAAGTTTATAAAATGATAAAAATATATTAAATTAGTTTAATTTAATTTTTTGGAACTTTTATTATGAAAACTGCATAAACGATATAATTCTATTATATGCCTTATAAATATAGTTTTTCGATCAAATTCAGAATTTTGTAATCAATTTCAGAATTTTCGCAGTTCATTTCAAAAACATTGCAATCAAATTTAGGCACTTCTACGGTTCCACCATAATTTTTTTATTTAATTTAATTTAATTAATAATTATTTAAATAATAAAAATAATTAATTATTCTTAAAAAAATAAATTATAATATTTAAAATTGTTATTCTGAAAAAATATAATAAATCTTTATTTTAAGGGGTATAATTCTTGAAAACGCTCAATAAATGCTGCCAAACCATAACCAAATTCCTGACTCCACATGAATTCAAATATATGTCCATCTAAAATGGTTCCGTGAGTTCCGTTACGCACCTTGTTCCCAGTTTTGCCTCATAAACTCAACATGATTAGTGGTAGCTTGAGTGATCGGGTCAACAAAGTTCTTGCTATGATTGTCTTTTTGATGTAAGTAGCCTACATCAGAAAGAGTATTATAGATTTTGGCATAATCTGAATGAATCATTGTGCCTGGCTTAATGTACTTGAAGATAATGGGGAATATGGTTTCTCTGGTACAATCAGTAACCACCTCACAGAATCCTACTTTATAAAGTACATCGTACCCTCCAAAAATCGACTGCGTACGTAAAACGCGGCCCACACTTTAATTTCTTTTGATGAAAGCCATTTCGTCAATCTCCACCGTTTGCCCAATGCCTCCAGTCACTCTTGGATGATTAGCAAAATGCATCTTGCAAACTTCCCGGCAGAAAGATAGCCAGTATACTACAGTTCCGTCCCTAGAAATTTTACACTTCCGTTTTAGTTGGAACAGGGAAGTTTCTTTATATACAAAAAAATATATAAATAAAAGAATTTGGTGGATTGTAAGATGAGAGCCTTCATAAAACGATCCTTTTCTAATGGTTACTTCTTTCAGGCATGTAGAAAGATTGCAATGAAAATAGTATCCACTGTTTTTCTTGCCTTCATTTTTCCTTATTAGTGCTTCCCTATCAAAACATACTAAGGAAGTTCTCAGAAGTCGGTTATCTTGACAAAAGGGTAGGGCCAGCTCGTCTGTTTCCACAAGCTTGTTGAAATCGAAATCATTCATAGAATCTAAAGAAAAATTTATTATTTTATCGGGTTTAAAAAAATATCGATTAGATATAATTGTGTACTTGAAGTGTTATTTTAATTATTTATATTATATATATAATATTTATTTAAATTAATTATTAATTAATTAATTTTAATAAAAAATTATTTCAAAAAATATGGGGAAAACGTAGAAGTGCCCAATTTCATAACACAAAATAAAATAAACATTTTAAAAATTTAATTTTTTATACCTCATGAACAACCAAAATTGAAATACAGTTGAATAAATGGAGAAGTTGAAAGAAAAAATTCCTTTATAGTTGAAAATGCTGTAGGTGAAATAATCATTTCTGAAGAAAATCCTACTAGGTCCGTTCTGATGAAAATTAAAATTTCCAATGAAGATCTTGAAATATTAATAATGGCCGTGATGCTCGAAGCGCAATCTGTTAAAGATTTGACAGATATGTAGAATAAAATCTATAAAACTGTATACAGAATTGTTCATCGTTATCTTAAACATAACTTGGTAAAACCTCTCAGGAGCAGTGGTGATAGGTATTCCTAAATAAATGCTGATGTTAAAGAGCAATTGTCAGCTTTTTTAAATAAAGAGTTAACACTGACTCTGCATGACCTTCCAACTGGTTTTCACACATTGTCCAAATCAATGTGTGCTTGAGTATCTTTTTAATCCACTGAGAGAATTCCTCAAAACTCTAAAGAAGACCACCTTAATCCAAGAGTGGAGTAATTGCGAAATAACAATTGAAATCAGAGGGAATTACGCCACGAGATTTAGTATTTTAAGAGGTTAAAATGATGATATGAACTTTGTTTTCATCGATGATGTCAGAGTTTCAGTTGTAAGTAAACTAGTTATAGTTAGGAGTAGGGGCGATTCGGCTCTTATCTGAGCCTGCAGCTAAAAGTATAAATAGTTCAGTTGTGGCGACAATTAATAATTATTTAATAATTTACCATGAAATTCATAAACGTACATTAAATAAAGAAAATTTAAAGCTTCTTTGAAAGAATTACTTAATCTCGCCTTTAGTTTAGTTTTAATAATCCCATTTTTGTAATTGATACTGCCAGGGACCACCAGTATTGGGGTAGAGAAGAAGTGGAAATTTCAACTTTTAATATTCAGTACCTACAACCATAATAATTTTTTTTAAATCCGATATAAAATGTGTTTTATGTTTGGAACAAATTTCTAAGAATGGAAAACTCTAAATGAGATTCAATTAAGAGCGTAGATACGTCGTAAGTTTGATGAAATAATTTCGCAACATGGTTTAGCTTTTTTCGGTAAATTCTAGGGAATGTTCAAAAGTATGAAGTAAGAATCATAATTTTTGAATATAACAAATAATTTTTTTGGTTTTTTATATTATATACTTCCGCAAGTTTTTGAAATTCTAAAATTGATTAACAAGTTTCTGAAATTGATTGCAAAATTCTAAAATAGATTGATAAAAATTCTGAAATTGATTGTAAAATCCTAAAATAGATTGATAAAAATTCTGAAATTGATTGTAAAATCCTAAAAATTATTTGCAAAATTCTAAACTTGATCAAAAAACTCTAAAATTAAAATTTTCAATATTTTTTTACGCTTTTATATTATTTTATTCCCTGATATTCACGTTTCAAAAATAATCATATAAAACTATTAGTTTTTTTTCTTTTTTAATCAACATTAAAAACATACATATGTTCTGGGTATAATCTCCATGATTGTGTTTTTAGACATTTTCATTATGATAGAATGTTAAATATGTAAAACTTTATCTATGAATGATTGAAATATCATTCCTAAAATTCAAAATGTTTTTCTATTACTATTAATATTTTATACAATTTTAAATAACAAGATCTCAGAACTAAACTTTGGGATTTAGAAAAAGACACTTATATAATTAATAAAAATAATTTCATATGTTATTCTTTCTTAAAATAATGCTCAATTTAAATACTTAATTTCAGACAGTAAACATTCTTCGACATAAATTATATGGGTTTCTTGTGATTTTATTTATATTCTAATAATAGTTTTTTTATATATACCTAATATATCTATTTAAAGAAATTATTATCATAAAACTAATTTTAATAAAAGAATGTATTATAATCAAAAGTAGGCATCATACAAAGTAAAATAATTTATAAATTAGTACTTAACTTTTGGATACAAAAGAATAAAATTATTTTAAATTATAGTTTGCTTATAAAATAAAATTATATGAGTATTATTTATTCTATAACACTAATGAGTAAATCCATATGGAAATAAATATATTATAAAGAAAATAAATTTTAATTTTAAATATATTTCATTTTATTCAATTAAAATATATGTATAAAATTGTCTTCATAAAGAATCTTCAAGTAATTTAATATTAGATTATTAGTTTTTTCTGTTAATTAAATTTTTATTCTTTGGTTCATAAGATCAAAAAAACTATTTTTAATTTAATTTCAAGATTGTCTTTGTTTATTTTAAATTTAATATTAATCACAAATTTTTAATAATTTAAATTCAAAAAAAAAGTAAATGAAATATAAATTTAAACTATATATATTTATTGCAATTAATATTTACCGCTTTCACATGTAAACTAATAATTTTATTAGAAAATTAAAGAATATAATCAATATATATATAAATAATCGGTCAGTATTATTATATTTTGCTTTCTGATTATCAAATTTTTAATAAAAGATGATTTTTACTCGTTCGCACTCAAAATCAATTAATTATTAAATTAAGAAAACTTTTTGAACTAATCCATCTTGTTTCATTCAATTCTCAAAAATTGAGATAATATTTTTTTAGTTTAAGTTTTTTTAATTTCTTAGTGATTTTATTTTGAAGCTATATTAATTATTATAAGATAAAATGTTCAGTATAAATATCAATTATGGGATCAAAATCATTTAATTTTGAGTTCGATATAAAATGATAAAAATGTTGCCAAATATGATTTAATCGAATCAATTAATCCCTTGCAATAATAGTTCAGTCAAAAACATCTATCATAATTAATGCGTAGATGTAAATTTATCTAAAATCTTATTTCAATTACTAAGGACTAATATATAAATTCAAATGTTGTCTAGTATTACAAAACCCATGTTTATTTAAACAAAAGTTAAATTTATATTTTCATTAGCCCGAAAACAATTTTTCATAAACATGGAAAATAACCAAAAGTCAATCTGTCGTATTGGATTATGAACAAAGCAATTATCAATTTTTTTTTTCTTTCAAGCGATAATTTAAATTATCTGTCGTTTTTATTAGGGGCTGAGACCAAATCATTATTCTTTTTTTTGTTTCATTAAAAAAAATAAAGGCAAAAGTTTAAGGCATACAATATTTAATGGTGTTAATGTTGATTAAAAAAGTATTGATTTTTTAGAAATTAAATAATTTCTTTTATTTCTAAAAATTTATTTATAATTAAATATTAAACACTTATGTTAATTCATTCTTTGTTTTAGTAAGCACCAAATATGTAATATCAGAAATTGTTTTAGTACGAAGATGAATGTTTAAATCAATATTTCACACTTTTTTGATTGAAAGGTATTTGTCTTCTATAAAAATGAATTAGTTTTGGCATTTTTTAATATCCTGATCATCATATTTTTTCAATACATTCCATATATGAACCATTAATTTCCATAGCATAAAATAAAAAAAGACAATAGTTGTATTCAAAAAACCTTTTCAATACTGTAATTATCTCATAATCAGAATAATTACGATCAGGAAAATAATAAGGATATAATAATAACTGCCAAAATTATTCTGTATTTTTTTTAATTTTGTTTCTGTTTGAATAGGCTCTTATGTCGTTAAATTTTAAGCAAAGCTTATGTTTTTTTTATTTATAGATGATTATGTTGATCAAATATTATGAGTATCTCTAATAGTTTACACTAAATGAATATATAATTAAATTTTTGTGAATGAATCAAAATGAATTATTAACTTATATTTACGAATGATACAAATTTCATCTGTTTTTTTTTTAGAAATGAATTTACACCGATTTTGTCTTACTCCTAGTTTTACTTTTTTCAAATAATTACATTTTGCTATTCTTGCTGGTAATGAGTATTTTTGAAAAATAGTTAATTTTTTATTGGAAATTAAATATACTAAATCTAAAATCACGGGAAACAATATTTTAACATTAATTTTTGAGATGAATCAGACCACTTTAGAAACTTTACAAGTCTAAAAAAAAGGTCGATTCATGATAAAAAAAAGTTGATTATTATGTCTAGTTTAGTTTTTAAGTAAAAATATAGGTAAGTCTGGCTGAAAAACTAAAATAAACTATATTAACAATGTGTTTTGGTATAAAATGTGATATTTTATTAAGCAACAAAAATTTATACACAAGATTTTTTGTCTTTTTATATTATATTTGTGCCATATAAGAGTACTCGCTACACATAAAAATTATTTTAATATTATTTGTTTCAGATTTATTCATTTAAAATTAGAATTTATATACTTCCAAAATAATAATATAAATTATTTTAATCTTAATGTTTTTATTTCTGAAAAATTGGCGTATTTCAAAAAAATTCAAAAACTAGAATAATATAAAATAATAAACAACTATTTATATATGAAAAATAAACATACTTCATTTGTGTTGTACCTTATATTTTGTTGTTTGCGCCGTATCTAAGTTTAAAAAATTCACATATATCTGCATCTCACTATATTTCACATATTTAACATTAATTTTACTATTATGAACAAAATAAATATTTTTTTAGTTATAAACTATTAAATTTTAAATATTAAATTTTTCAATCTGGTATTACTTAATAATTGTACAAAATAAGGCTTTTATAATTAAAAATCACTTTTAGTTAATCGTTAATAGAAATTTTTTGAATTTTTGAAAATTAATAAATTACCTAGTATACTTGTTATATTAATTTCTAATTAAATATTTACAAAAAATTGAAATTTAATCTTATTTGCTTGTTTTTATAGCTAGTTTTAATGTTATTTTTTCATAATTTATAATTTAATGATGAATTTATCAGCAAAATAACTTTTTTTTTGAAATAAAATAACTATTTCATAATATTTATTATTTATTTTTATTAAATAATTGTTTCTACTTGAGAAAATATTATTTAAAAATAAATTAAGATATGTTGAAAGAAAAAATGCTAATTGATGATTTTATTTGTTTTCAAACGTATTTAATTGTATAAAAAATTTAAGATATATAATGATTTTGTAGTATTTTTTTAATTTGCAATTTTTTTGATTATTTTAATTATTTTTTAATGTATTTTATTTCTGTTCAAGAATGGTATAAACTATTATAATTATTTTTTAAATAGGGAATATCCTCAAAGTTACATTTTTTTTATTTTATATAAGTTATTTGGTACTTCTAATTAAAATATATATTTAATAATTATTTAATGATTTAAAATAACCAAATTTAAAAAATTATTAAAAACGACCAATTTTATTATTTAAATTAAATTAATCGTTTCTTATCTGAAATACTAAAAAAAATAATCAATTAAAATTTTGTTTGATTGATTTGAAAATTTAAAAGAAATCATAATAATAAAACTCAATTTTGATAAAAATTGAATAATGAGGTGCATCTATATTATACCACTATTTTGGAAAAAAAATAAATACCATAAAATTATTTGTATTAGTAGGAGTATAATACTATATCACTTATTTGTCTTTGTCTTTGACTACCGTAAAAGTAAAATAAAATAAGCTGAATAATGCAACTATGAGATTGGACTGCGAGCTCGCAAAATTCCTTTTAAGTATCCCATAATCCTTCAATGGACAGAGTGTAAAAATTAGATCTTTAGGATCTTCAAAGTTCATTGAGTGATTAAAACTTCTATTTTCGAACTTGTTGGTATATTTTAATACAGTTTAACAAGCCGGCAATTGATTAGTAAAAATTATAGATCCAAGAGAAACGTTCTCATAAATAATTTAATTTATTATTTCTTTATTTCCATTTAAAATAGGTATAATGAACCTTTTCCCTGTACTGCTCTGTATTTTTGATACATACTATTAGGTAACCGACATGGTCCAGGGTTATTTTATCTGTTAAAAAAACTTTTATTTATTTCCATTATTTTGCTCGCGTCTTCAGAATTGACACCAACATGCTTTTTGCATTCTAATCATGTAATCCTAAATGGCTTTTCTAAAAAGATCTGCATACTCAAATACGGTATATTAATTAAACTTCTACTCAAAAGATATGTCTTAAAAAGATGATTTCTTAATATATTTATACATTATTAATAAAATTTTTTTCAGTTTTTTATTTTTGAATCTTCAAAATAGCTATTTTTCTGAATTTTCAATAAAGTGAAAAGCTGATATGCATACCCAATAAAAACAATCTGGAGATAAACCTTTTTATAACTAATAACATTTTAATACTACAATTACAAATTAAACATAACATTATATTATGAATTATATTGAAGCTTGCTATAAAGACATTTGTATCTTAACCGCTAGTAAATGTTTGGTCTATGAATATTTCAGAGATGATCAAAATCTTCAAATCTTCCTCCAAGTACAGTTTTTCCTTTCTTGTGGTTTCTTTGATAGATATCCGTACCATGTAAGCAGGTTCTTTGAATTTTTACAAAACGACGTATAATCCCCATATGCACCGTAAAAGATAATTTTAATTAAAAGCTATTTGTACCTTTTTCAGAGGGAAATAACTTATTGATTGCACATGATTACATTAAGAAAATTCTTAAAAACTATAGTTTTATGAATTTAAAGGTAAATTATTTTTGAAAATAGTAACTTTAAAAAGTGGTTTTTTACATCATAAAACTTGATTTTATTCTGAAATTAAGTATGAAATACATATTAGAACTTAGAGATAAATAAATGAGATGTATTGTAAATGAAATATTTTAAATATAAGATAAAGTTTAAATATTTTGATTAACTCTATATAAATAAAAAAAATCAATATAAAGATTAATTTTTATTAATTATTTTTTTTTTTACTTTGGATTTGTTAGGTTAATTATATTAATAAAATTAGTTTTAGATTTAGATTTATGTATTTTAGCATTTAAAATCATTTAAAATCTAAATTTATAGCTATGTATAATAAAGAAATTTCAAATCTTATAAAATGATAAAAATATTATTTTAGTTTATCTTGTGTTATTTATTTAAAATGAATGATAATAAATATTTGAACATTTTCAATCAAAAATACTTGATAATTATTTTTCTAAAATAAAAATTAAATTTCATCTTGTTTAAATTTTAACAATTTTATTTATAAAAAGTAAAAATAAGATTTTCTAATATATTTATATACATAGAAATATATATATGTATCTTCTTGTACTAATATACTCTGTTAAAGATAAATTTAAAAAAGTTTTGTATATCTATGAAAACCATTAAATCTGATTTATTAAATCAAATAAAAATATTATTTTGAAATATGAAAAATTATAAAACTTACATTCTTTAATTCGAAAATTAAATATTTATTTTTTTATGTAACGATACCTTAAATCTAATAATTTTTTTAATTTTGTAATAAATATAAAAATATATTTGTACATAACTATAACCTTTAAGAGTTACTTTATTAATTAGATTTTATTTTATTCATGTATAATATCAATAATCGAATAAAAATTTAGACTTGGCTATTTCAATATAAAGCTAATATACAGCTTCAGCAATTAAAAATGTAAATAAATATTAATATTATTATTTTAAAATTAATTATATAATTGTTAATAATTATTTTGAATATAAAATAAATTAATTTACATCTTAAACATTGTCTATAAATAAAAATTACTATTATAAATAATAAATTGGATAAATAAAAATTTCTAAGAATATTTTTTTTTATTAAAACTAGTTATAGTTATATCAAATGTATTTTATTTTGACTAACGTTTGTTATTTGTTACATTTTAAAAACAATTATTTTGATGAAAAATGATCAATTTAATATTAATTTAAAAAAAGTTATAACTTTTAAAAATTATATTTATTAAATAATTATCGTCAATTTTATCAGAAATTTTGTAAAAATTTTATCAATGATTAAACATTAAAATAAATAAATTAAAAAATATTTAATAAAAGTTAAAATAGTTTTCTTAATAATAAATTTAAATTTTGTTAATTATGAAAAGTTACGCTATGTAATAATAATAATTTAATATTTATTTATTAATTAAAAAGTTGTATCAGAATTAAAATGTACCAGGCCGGGCAAATTTTTAATTCTAATAAAAGATAAGAAATTTGATAAAAATTAATAATTAACACCCATACCGATGTTATATACACCCTATTTTGAACCAATAATAAATGTTGAATTGAATGAGCAGATAGAATTCTTGCGTGGACTAGGTATTTTAAAGCGTCAAATTATCTGAATACTGAATAAAAAGATGAAAGAGGTGTTATGCTCAAAAATAAAAGACAAGAATTTAAATGTGATAATAAAGCATGTATGAAGTATAACACCACTCAGAGTATACTTTCTCAACGTTTTTTTGCTAATTTTAATATTACATTTAAAGATTGTTTAAAATTAATGTGGAAATTTTTCACAAGAAACTCAATGTGTTGATATTATGAACGAGATTGACTGTGGAAAAAATACAGTTAATAAATTTTACGCTTTTTTAGGGCATTAGCGTAGAAGATATAATGAAACAAATTCGATTATGTTGGTATGAGAAGAAATTTATGTTAATTGTTAGGAATCACTCTTTAGACATAAAACCAAGTTACACCGCGGAAGAGCTACAACAAAAAGGTATTGGGTTTTTGGAATTTGTGATACAAGCTTTGTGGCCGTGCTTGGTTTGATGATTCGTTTAGCTAAATTTCCTTCCTTCCGATGTTCTTCTGCCAATTATTCAACAACCTGTTAGATAAGGTTTAATCATTAATACTGATTGTTGGGCAGCATAAAATTAAATAAGTCTATTAGGACTGAAACATAATACTGTAAATCATAGACTTTATTTTGTTGAGCAAATTACTAGTGTACATTCTCAATTTATTGAATCATATTTAGGAAAACAGAAGCACAGGCAGAAAAAAATGAAAGGTATTGATGGTAATGTTATCGACGAATAATTGGCAACTTTTATTTTGTGGGATAATGTTAGTCGTATACGATTTTCATGAAGTTATTAATTTAATAATAATTTTTTCGTTAATTTTTAATTTTAATCTTGCTAAAATTTCCGGGTAAATTTAAATTCTGTTATTGATTTCGGGTAAATTTTATTATGATCCAAAAAGTTTTAGTAATTTTTTTTTAAATGTAAAATTTATTAGTCATAAGTAATATTCTATAATTTAATTAATTATTAATCAAGGTAACTTTATAAATTTAAATATAACTTTATACTATTTTATTTTTAAAATTCTTTTTAATAATCATGATTTAATAGAAATAGTTTATTATCAAATTTTATTCTTAAATTTATTTTTTTCGACAAGAAAAACAATTATTAAAATTCAAAGATTTAAATTTTAAATTTTTAATTAGTGTACAATTATAAACAAGTCTATAAAAATAATTAATGTTGGATAAATTTATTTAATATTTTTTGTAATTTATTATAAAAAAATATTTTTTAAAATAAATCCTTAATAATATATATTGAATTAAGTGTAAATATCTAGAAATATTTCCAGTTAAATTTCTATTAAAGGAAATTTTTCAAAAAATATTTAAGTATCTGGAAAATGAAAAGTATAGTTATAAAAATATTTTAAGAGCTCTTTAAAATTGCAATATTCTTAATCTTATTTATTTCATGTAAATATAAATGTCTATATATAGGTTTAACAATGGATAAAAATCCTAATTTTTATACAAAAATGGATTTATACCAAAATAATTATTACAGAAAAAACTATGTACAAAAATTACATGACAGTATGTAAATAAATCAAAGTTTTTAGTCTTTTTCAAAAACTCAAATGATATATCAACCCCTATTGGTATTCCAATGACAACCGAAAATGATATTCCAATAACAACGGAAAATGGTATTCCAATAACAACGGAAAATGGTATTCCAATAACAACGGAAAATGGTATTCCAATAACAACG
>CAKKLC010004809.1:12679-23886 GCA_918559645.1 Ceratonova shasta | reverse complement strand
GGCGTAGATAGCCCGCGCGTCAACCTTATCAGCACTGTTGCGTTCGTTAGGCACTAAAGTCAATCTCTTCCGTGTAATGTCCATTTTTTTTTAATTTACGGCATATTGTTGAGGTTGAAATTATGGTGTTGTTGTTTTCTGCCAACATTGTCGCAACCTCTTTCTGTATAAGTGAGTTGTTGCAACTTATGTTATTGAAAATAGCCTGGTCCGTTTCCGTAAATACAGCATTTTTTTGGTTGCATGTATGATTTCTTTTGTCGCCGGCCGAAACGAACACGATCTCTTTCTCGTGCTTTTGAATAATTTTTCGGACAATTTTTCTGTCCAAATTTAATGTCTTTGCCGTTTCAATTATTGTTTTACCCGTATTTAATATCATTGATACAGCAAGATCGTTCACCTCTTTTGAAACTGTTTTTCTTATTTTCCTAGGCATTTTAAGGCAAAATATAAGCAGAATAAAAAAATTGCAATGGCGGATATATAAAATTGCAATGACGGGTATATAAAATTGCAATGACTGGTATATAAAATTGCACTGATGAGTATATAAAATTGCAATGACGGGTATATAAAATTGCAATACTCTGTAAATACCCTGGGGTTCGAATTCCTGAAAACACCAGAGATGTTTTTGATTTAGCTTTTGAGGTTAGAGATGCAAAGACTTTGATGAATCTTATATTAAAACAAGTGCACTCTGGTATAATATTTATTACTGATGCATGGAAGGGTTATAAAAAATTTATAAATAATCTAAACTACACTCATCGTTGAGTTAATCACAGTATAAGTTTCAAAAGTCTTGAAGTAAAGGATACTAATATCATTAAAGGAATACGGAACGGCGTTAAAAGGTCAGTACCTGTGAAATGTAGAGTCAATCGAAAATTACAAAAAATATTTTTTGAATTTATATGGCGTATAAAGAACAAAGTTAGACTTTGGGAATCGTTCATATACACGTTAAATGCTTAAACAAATTATTTTGCTGTATTTTAAAAAAAAAGTGTTTTTTCATGCATTCGAACCCGGGGTATTTGAACCTAATATAATATATATAATGAATATCTTTATCAGAATTTAGTGTTAAATACACGTAAAATAACTTTTGTTGTACAAATAATAAGTCTTATTATAAATGTTTTTTAAAATTTTTTTTTATATTTGTATATTTTATTCTTTTTTATCGATTCAGAATGAATTCTATTTTTTAATCAGTCATTTCGTTCACATTTTTCATCAAAGTAAAGAGGATTTATTTTAAGGATAATTTCTAGTTGTAAAGGTCTCTATACAGGATGGAAAATTTAGTTTATATCAAGGGTTTAATGCAAATACTTAAATAATAATCAATATTGTGAGCAATATGATAAACTTTTTACTATAATCTTTTTTTCCTGTGTTATTTTAAATAAATATATTCATCAGATTTAGAGATTTCAAGGTATTATGGATAATTTAAAAAATCAATAACATTTATTTATAAGTGTTGAAATAATGATCAAAAAAATTATTAACAAATAAATCATGAAAGAAAATCTTCAAATCAAGTTTCTTGGTTGGAAACTTTTGTTTATTGTGTAATTTTTGACATTTATTGATCAAGGTCTACAACTTTTTTAAGCTAAATTTATTCTTAATGTTCTCCAATTCTTTATATGAATAAATTCAACAAGTATGCTGACGTAAATCTTATTGTGGTTGAAGAATTGAAGTGTAAATGTGTTATTTTTAACCCTTTATACACTTCCTAACGATTATTTATTATTATTTTGTATGCTTTCAACGTTTGCTTGAATAAAAAGGTTTTAAAAAATTTAAATTATGATTTATTGTGATTATATAAAAATTTCTTTAATTTCTCTAGAGATATTAGCCAAAATACAATTAAATCTACGGCCATTCTTCTTTCTTTGTTTAAATATAGACGCTCTTCTTTAATTTCATTATTCAAATTTTAACCTCCGAACTTGGAATACTCTAACTAATTATATCTCTGTACGTAAACTTTTTATTCACTTACTCTAGTATTCTGCTGTTCCATTCTAAAACCTTAGAATTTGATATTAAAGTATGGAAGATGGTTCAATCTATTGTGGACTTTAAAACCGTAACATTAAAGCAACCATAAAATATCACTTATTTAATTAAATTTTTTGTAAATGTTTCCTAGTAATAGCGAATAATATCCTAAAAACTTCTTATTATTTTATATCATTGACAATAATTATTGTCTTAGTTTAAATTTTTTTATCAAAGTTGAAGTATGTGATGTTATTACCCCAAATTCAATCGATTTTTTAAAACTTTTGGTTTAAGTCAAGGTTTTAAAACGAATTTAAAAAACGTTCATTTTTAAAAATTTTTTTTATAATTTTGATACTTAACTATAATAAATACAATATACAGTACAAGTCGCTTAAGACCAATTACATCGGGACCACTAAATATATCCTTTTTAAACGTTTTTTTCTGTTTAAGAGAACTATTTTTTAAAGATTAAAAAAAACAAAAAAATGTAGATATTTATTTTTATTTATCAAAACCAAATACTCTATTATTTTTGATTGCCTGCTTCTTTCTTTAAAAAACATCTGTGCTGATCATCTTAAACAATTAAAAGTTTTTTATATTCACTATAATTTTCCACTTCAAAGAAGTAATAATTTGTGACTGTTTTGATCGCTTCCAATGCTTTTTCAATTTGTAATTCACTATGCTCTGGCATTTAACTATCTTTCTAAATTTTAAAATAAATTCTGATTTTTCCTGATCAGCTATGGTATTAATGATTTGAATTTTTTAGACACAAATTCAAAACCTTATTTAAATAATTTTTTGAGATGAAAAATTTTGATAAATCTTTTGACTTTTCATTGATAATATTTTTATAAAATTCTTCCGTATTGGAGGTTAGCTAGTCATTTTTACAAGAAGACATCATTGAATGATCAAAACAATTTCTTATTGTCTGGTCACTCATATCTTTCCAGCTGTTTTGTATCATTTGGATCGCATTAAACAAGTTTACTTTATGTATTTTATTTATCTCTATGGTTTTTAAAAAATCTGTTACCAATTTTTTTTTATAATTTACTTTAAAATTCATTATGAGTCCAGGATCCATAGGCTGTAATACACTGGTTGTAATTGGAGGAAGAAAAAACATTTTAATGTTTATTAAAATGTTATTCATATTGAGGTGTGAGGGGCAGTTATTCACTAAATGACAGATTTTTCGACCGGTTTTAAAGATATCGGATGTCATCCATGCATTTTTATTTGCATAATATTTTACATTTCCCAATTTTTTATTTTTAAAACATCTCGGTTTCAAATATTTCCCAATTATAAGTGGCAAAATATTTTTACCTGTCATACTTCCACAAAGTAAAATTGTAAGCTTATCTTTTGACATTTTGGTACCGTTAGTAACTCGGCCTATAAATTTAAGAGTTTTTGAAGGTAAAATGTGATAAAACAGACCTGTTTCATCAGCATTAAAAATTTTTCTTTCGTCGTAAAATTTTCTGATTTCTATCCATTCTTTATTTAACCAATATTAAACAACTACTGGGTATAAACTTTTAGACTCTCCAGATATATTACTAAAGACTATTTAGTTTCTATTTCTAAATCTTGCAATCCAGTTTAGATTACATTGAAAATTCTCAATCCTTTTATAATGAGCTTTAGGATCTTCTTTCTGTGATAAAAAGTGCCGGTTAATTGGCATGTATTTTTCTCTTTTTCCTTGAACCATTCAAGAAATTTCTATTAAAACACAACAAATGGCAAATTTATTTACTTTTTTAGTTGCTGAGGATCTTGAGCCTACCCCACTGACCAATTGTTCTCTTTTGTTTTTGATGCTATGTATTACTGATAGAGATAATTTATATGTTCTTGCTAGTGACGCTTGTGTTTTTCCATTATCAAGCTAACAAAGTATCTTATATTTTTCCTTTAGCGTTAATGTTTTCTTCCTTGTGTTACTCATTATTAAGGGCAATAAAAAAAATTATTCTGTTAACCAGTTAACTCTTAAAATGAATTTTTTCCTTTATAAACTCATGAAAAGAACAAATCGGGACTTTGAATTCGGTTTAAGCGAGAAAATTAGTGTTTACTGATTTTTTTAAACGAATTTTACTGTAAATGTATAATATTGATATTTTTTTGCTTCAATGGTTTAAATATCACTATAAAATAATTATCTCTCTACCAATGTTTATAATTCATTTATAAAGATTCAATTTTCCTAGTTTTTAATTTTTAATGTTTAGATACACTTGGATAATAATTTAACATTTTTTGATTTTATTCCCATGATCACTTACGAGTTTAACTTGTTTAGTAAACAATATCTGAATTATAAATGTATCTAGTTAGAAGCATAATAAAAATAGCCGGAATTTTCAGATTGGTAATGAAAGGGTTCAAAAACCCCATATTGAGTAGGTTGTATGAAATTATAAATAATTTCATATTATTATTTGAAGCAATGTCAGGTAAGCTATATTTTATATTTTCAATTCTATTTAGCTTTTTCCAGTTATTTGGGATTTATATTTCCCTATTAATGATTCAAGAGATTATTGAATATAAGATGCATTTTTGATGTTTTTATAAAGATTTGACTAACTTTTGATAGAAAATCAGCAATATTCTTAAAGAAATCTCTATATATGAGGTAAATCAACATATTTTTCTAATTTACATACATGTTTATTTAACACTCGAGTTGACATTTCACCCGTTCTCTAACTAAAGAATCTTTTTTCGGTAATAAGTATTTATTTTGATTATATATATATGTTTGAAAATACTACCATGCATCATATGCTATAAATTTCTTAATCTTAAAAAATAAACGACAGTTAACCTCACGAAACTCTCGATATTAATTTTTACAATTTTTTTAATTAAATTTAAAAAAACATCCGAAATTCCCCACCCCAAAATTCTTAATCTTTTTTTAATTTTCAACAAAAATAAACACAACGTTTAATAATTTTTTTATTTTAAATTTTTCTTAATTCAATAAAATGAAAACAAAATCAAGTAAATGCGTGATCAAAAGCAATTGATTAACCCTAAATGAAAAAATGCAAATCATTCTATATAAGAAAACCAATCAGGATCTTTCGGATTCTCGAATTGCAGGGATATTCAGCAAAAAAATTGGGAAAATGATTAGGGGACGTTCCATAAAGGATTTTGTGGATAAAGAGGCCTATAAAAGATGCGTCAATAGCTAATGATTCCCTTGCTAACGTTTCTCGTTTTCATATATATGATTTTTTGGACGCAAAACTTAAAGAATAGTTCGATTTTACAAAAAAAAAGAAATGGATTCGTAAGTGAGACCATATTACGAGCAAAGGCTATTAATTTAAACAGGGAAATGTATGCACTTACTGATTTCGATTCTTGAACGAAGACGCACGGCTTCAAGGCTTCGAATGGATGTATCTATAAATTCAAACAAAAACATAGAATTTTACTAAAACAGTATTTCGGATGGGTCTTGAGGTTGTTAAACAAAACCACAACGAATTCATTAAAGATATCAACAGAGAAATCGACAGTTATGGATCAAACAATGTTTTAAATTGCAATGAAACCGCGCTCTTTTGTAAGCTGGCGCCTTAAAAAAGTCTTTTTTCTCATGTTAGAAAAGGAATAAAGAAATATTAAGACAGAGTTACTGTTATACTCACATGTAATAGGTCTGGATCAAAAAAAAATTAATCCATTACTTTTAGGAAAGTCGCGGTCTCCAAGATGTTTCAGAAATTTGAATGTTGCGACGTTCTGCGAATATTATAACAATGAAAATGCTTGGATGACATCAGTTATTTTTACTTGGTGGCTTTTTGATATGGATGTTAGCCTGGATAGAGACGATAAAAATTCTTATGCTTTTAAATAACTATCCTGCGTACAAAATTCCATGAGAGCTGAAAATTATCAAAATTGGTTTTTTTGCAAATAAATACAACAGCTAAGATTCAAGGCGAAATTCCACCACTATCAACTATCAGCCATTAATAGGAGGATTTCTTATAGTAATGTACACGTTGAAAATCTCTATATGGAGATAATACTTAAACATGCGATTTTATATAGAAAGTTTACATGGGAAGATGTGGCATTTGAGACCATCAGAATTGTTGGAATAAAGAAATCCTACCAGCATTCATACATGAAACTGGTATGCTCACTGAGATCTCAAACACTTCAATTTAGAATTTTAATGCAGTTGAGAATTTCCTGATTAAGGAAGGTATCACGAATGAAAGTATATTTTTAGATTCGGGTTAAAATTTAACTAATTCTCTTAAGCGAACTGTATAAGAACTGTGGTTGCGAGCCGGAAATATAATCTGAACGGGGCTTGTACAAAAGCGTTATCGAAACATCAATGTCTATCTGTTGTTTCGGGTGATGAAAGGCAAGTAGATTTAATATCGATCAATCAATCGCTCTCTTATTTTGAAAAGATAAAGAATTTTGTTATTAAAAACAAGATTGATCAGAAGGTGTGTAAGAGTTTTAAGAATTTCGAGTTATATTTGAACTCTGAAAAGAAAAAAGACAGGTTTAAAACACTAGAATATTATTTCAATAAGTAATTTTTACGTTTTTTTTATTTTTATATTATACCAAACTCTCCACTTTTTATTTCATTCACGGTTTTGGAGAATTTTAGAAGGGGGCTGACTGTCTTTAAAAATAGCTCTTATCTAAATTTGAATAATTATGTTTATAATAATTACTAATAAAAAGATACTGCATATTATATTTATTAAAACTTTAGCTACCAAAATTAGTTGTTATAAATTGTATCTAGATGTCTTCTCAACAGTAAAATAAAATCTGTTAAATATTAATATAATTATATACATATAATAGTTTTAGTATTTATTCAAAATTATTTTGAATTTTTGAATTCCTTACTCATCATTTACAAATAATTAGACGAATTTTGGAACTATTTTAATTTTATTAAAAAAGTTAGTTGTCTTTATTTTGACAGGAAATAAAATTTTAATTTCTAGGGACACTAAAACCAAGATCGTTTTAAAATTACAACCACTTATTAAACTTGTTAAAAATTTGAATGAAACATAAAATTAATAATTACTTTAAGATACCTAAATTTTTAATTCAATTAGTTATCTCTAACTTAATAAAATTACTCATGAGTTCCACTAGATAAATAGATATTAAATCAGCTATTCAAGATTATCTATATATAAAATTATTCTTATTGATTGATAACTTCAAACGTCAACGAATTATTAGCTATAAAAAAACTTATTGAATTGGTGTGACTTGTTACTTTAACCTGGAAATCTTGAAAATATTGTTTCATTGAATAAAATATTACAATATGAGGATAGCTATGTTTGGTATTTTAAAAAATACATAGTGGTAGTTATTATGAACAATAATGGATTACAATATATTTTACTATAGAAAAAAGGATATATTTTTCTTGGTTGCATAAACAAATAATTATTTCAAAAAAATCAATATAAAATTTAAATATTATATTTTAACAAAAGATCATGTTCAATAAGCTAGTGATAGCTTTTATAGTGTCTCTTAAATTAATTAATTTGGAAATATGTTGAGGTTATAAGTCTTTAGAAGTGCACAGATGCTTTTTTTAGATTATTATTAGATATTGTAAGCTTTTAACTTTTCAAGATTCATAGCTAACAGCATGAAACAAAGATAATAAATAATTTTTAAGAACTAAATTGTGATCATACCATTTGATAAAATATTCAATTCTAATTTAGAAATAAATTGTTTTAATGTAATTTTATAAAGAGATGGAGTAATTTTTATTAATTATAAAAATTCAAAATGAAGAAAAAGAGTTTTTCTGGATCATTCATATTGGTAAATTAGAACTAAACTCATATACTGTAATAGAAGGCATTCTTGCTGGATTGGTCTTTTGAATATACTTATTGTAAGAAAACGATTCGAATTCATAATTAGAATGTATCTAAAATTGTGTCCAAAAATGAGAAAATATATTAAAATTTCTTTTTTATGATAATATGTACTTATAATTTTAAATATTGTTTATTTCTTACTAAAATTTACCAAGATATCCTTATGGCTTTTAACAATCTCAAATACTAGTGTCTCTTATAAAGAATATAACGATAAATAATAATATTTTGCATTTAATAATAATATACCATTCATAATACTAATTCATCTTAGATTTTTATTTATAATTAAATGCATCATTTCTATTTATAGATTTAACTAGGATAATTTAATAAACTTTGAACCCTTAACGATCCCAAAATATTTCAAGTTTACTTCTTACCAGGTCAAGCTAGTTGTCATACAAATAGAAGCTATAAAACATTTTTAAATCAAGTATAGAAAAAGAAATATTTTTATTTTATTGGAGATTTTTTATTATATATAGAGGTTAATGATGATAAAACAATGATTTAAATTTTATATACTTTTAGAGTATGCCACTTTTTGAAGCACTCTTTAATATGAATCGCTGCTTTGCGAGTGCAAGTATCGCAATAAAATGTTGTTTTTCGTCTTTTTCCTAAAACCTTTCGATTTGAGCATACTATGAAGTCTTTTTTAGTCCCGTTGCAAATAATTGGGACCTTGCCATCTAAGAGTTGCAAAGACTATTTAGTATAAGCGTATCCTCGAGTTTTTTCCATCATAAGAAAGTCATATACTAAATGATCAACCAATTCTTTCATAAATATGGAATGTGAAAGTGCTTTTTCATTTTATTGTTTTTTAACGGATTTTTATAGAATATACAAATTAGTAGCACATACTTCAAAACTCAGAAACAGAGTTTTCTCCACCATTTAAGAGATTTACTAAAAAAACAGTAGATTTTCATATAGTGATCCACCTAATCAATACCACCCCTATTTTTGGTATATTTCAACACTACTTCAGACTTTTGAATTTTAATAGGTTTGTTATTTTACAATATTCTGTAAAAAAACGTAATTTCTGACACACATTAAGTACTAAGGAGATTTACAACGCTTTTGTCCTTCCATGAATGGATTATAGTATTATTTATTCTTCAGGCTATTATTTTTGCTTTTGAAAATTTAGGCATTTTTATTATAGATGGTACAGTTTTTCTTTTTGTGTTTAATATACTAGTTAAATAACATTCCGTTTTAAGTAATTCATTTCCCAAAGTTATACTGTTAAAATAATGGAGTTTATACATATGATATGAATTTGCACAGACTACGTTATCAACAAGTTGATTAAATAGATACAAAGAAATGCGAGTATTTAGGGGGATCATATCTAGGAAGATTGTCTGAAGTTTACTTGACGTAATATGGGAGGATTACACAAATGTACGTTATGTTTGAGTCATCAAGTACATGTATTCTCATACGTATTTTGTTGGTTTTCTGCAATTATAGGTAATAAAACCTACTCTCTTTTTAGATTAAACAACAAACTCATCAATGGAAATATCTTTTTATGGTACAAAATACTGTAGGTATTTGAGTCAATATATTCTAGAAAATTTCTGACTTTTAGAAGACCTTTGTTATGTTCTGATTACCTGGAAGGTTTTCTTTTAAGTGAATCATCCAAAATTTCTACAACAATATATTTTTTGAAAACGGATTTTGATAGAATGGTATCATAGTATTCTTCCTGGTTGACCAATATTCTTTTATGTTGGCTAAAGGCATTTTTCCATATTAAAAATTACTCTAAGAAAAGTAAACAATTCTTTAAGTTCTACATCCTTCCATGTTTTCAAATAGATTCTTTTGACAAAAGTTCATCGCTTTTATTTTCTGCTTAAGATAATTGTTTGTCATATGCATCATACTATCTACCAAATCTTATGGGAAAAATAATTTGAAAAACTCTATAGACTTTTTGATGTGAGCTGGAACTTAGAGACCTGGGACATTCAAAGAATTTTTGAATGTTATTTGAAGTAGAAATTAATCATATTTTGTAACATCCTTCCTTTCATTACTTTCGTCAGCAGTATCATATTCTTCATCTCCATTCTCAGTGTAACTAATTTATGTTATTCTTCTTCTCTTTCTAGGAAGTACTTAATTGTCGATACAATCATCCCTATCATTATAGTTATTATCTTGACTTTTATTTTCATCAATAGAAATACAGAATTCAAACTCGTCCTCACTACTGCTAAAATTGAAAAAGCATCGTGTAGTGTTCTTTCAGAATTTCCTACGAAATTTTACGGTTTTAAACAAAATAAACTAATCTGTGTGAAATAACTCTTGAAATATGTACGCTGTCTTGAAAAATCTAAACAAGACTGAACTTTCATTTTAATAACACAAAATTGCACATTAAAAAACTATCCAAGATAACGGAACATAGATAAAAAGCAGAAAAAACTCACAGAAAGAACATGGCAGAATACCAAAAGCATAACTATAAAATCTAGAAACAGTAATAGTAATAAAAATAAAAATAAATAGGTATTGCCGCCATATATACGACATTGGACCCAGTAAGTAAAAGTGCGAAACCGCTTATATGGCGGGATTGGTGCGTTAAGGTTCAAGATATTTTGTTGAAGAAATAACTTTTTCAATTTACAAATAAATATTATAAAATCAATAAAAAAGAATATGTTACGAATGTTTTTTCTTTCCAAATAGTATTTTTATAGATGAAATTAAATCAACATTTTTCCAAAACTAATTTCTTAATGATGAATATTTTTACATAATTATATATTAAAAAGAGATGTATAAAATCCATAGAAAAGGATGTTACTAATAATTTTTTGGTTATTCCTACTAGATGAAATAAAATAAAAATTCTTCTAAAACTAAATTCTTATCAATAAATATTCTGATAGAATTATGCATAAAGATACATATAAAATCAAGAGAAAAGAATATGTTATTAATAAGGTTTTGCTTCATCCTACTAAATGAAATAAAATCAACATTCTTATAAAACCAATTTCTTAATGATAAATATTCTAACATAATTATACATTAAAAAGAGATGTATAAATCAAGAGAAAAGGATGTTACTAATAATTTTTTGGTTATTCCTACTAGATGAAATAAAATAAAAATTCTTCTAAAACTAAATTCTTATTCATAAATATTCTGATAGAATTATGCATAAAGATACATATAAAATTAAGT
>CAKKLC010004804.1:0-28960 GCA_918559645.1 Ceratonova shasta | reverse complement strand
AATTAATCAAAAATAAATCATAAATGTTTTAATCAATCAAAAATATAAAAAATTTTACTAAAAAATAAATTAAAAATTGAAAAAAATTTTACACAACAAAAAATTTTGGTTTTTTTCAAAAATTTGGGAAGAATTTCAAAGACGGCCTTTTTTACGCATAAACCGAAAAAACAAATGCTCTTATGAGCAAGTTTTTGATAAACTAATAGTATAAACATTTTTATAAAAGTATATTTCAAACTTTTTAATATAATTTATGTGTTTTTTTATTTATTAAGAAAGTAATTCATTTTAATTTATTAGAATATAATGATTTTTATCTAAAACCTTATGATTTTTTTGTTTTTATGCATTATACGGAACCATTATATATTCATTTTTTCCACATATTACGTTACTTTTGTAATTCTGTATTGTTCCTTTAAAACCTAACGACTTCGAAATATCATTAATTGACCTGCAACAAAAAGAAATGCACCGATTTTCTTTAGGATGTGGACTTTTACCAAGACATCGACTGTGAACTATGACCATGAAATGAAGCTATTAATAAGTAGAAGTATGGAGTGGAGTTGCAAGAAAACGAAATGCCGAAAAAAATGCGAATGCGAGTGGTAACTGGTTTAAGGGACTAAGTTTGCCATTCGAGACAATGATTGGGTTTATCTACGCCTAAGCTTAAGAATAGTCTTCTGTAAAGTTCTGTTCGAACCAACTGGATATGAGTATTCATACCACTATCTCTTACAACAAGAATTTTTGTAAAGTTTGCTCCTAGCGATTAGAAGACAAACGGAATATAATTAGAAATGAAGGACTCATAGTGGAGGTTGACGACGACTTGTTTACCAAAGATAAAAATCATGCCGGTCGTGTTCTCTTGCAACAGTGGATGCTTGGTAAAATTTGTCACAAATCGAAACAGGGCTTTCTAGTGTGTGTGCCAGACTAAAGTACTGCCACATTATTGATAATAATCATTACCAATTCATAGCGTGCTTATAATAGTCTACAAGACCAACAGATCAAGCATCAACGAGTGAATTACCGAAATAGCTTTGATTCAGACACAAGAGCACACACCTCAGAAGGCTGAGCGAATGTAAAGCACGATTAAATGGCAAAAAAAGAGACCAAGGGGAAAAAGCGAGAGTTTCTTGAGTCCTATATGGAAGAATTCATGTGGCATAGACAGCTTGAAGAAAATGACACTTTGAACTACATACTGGAAGATATTGCTTCTTTTTTTTCCTGTAATTGATCGTTTGTGATTTTTTTAGAGTAATTATTTATTTTGTTTAACTGATTCTAGGTTTAAAGGTTCCTGATAATGAATAAGAACCTATTTTTTTGTTATTGTTATAACATTGATGATATTATTTAACAAAATTTGAACATTGTCATCTTATACATATCTAAATCCTTTTAGAAAATACAGAAAACCTGTGTAACTAGGAATTTGTGTAACTCGTAAAAACAAATATTTTTTTTTTATTGATAAATATATTGGGAAATACTTTCAAATTAAGAAAACTGTCAAACAAAGAAAATTGTTGTTTATATTGATAAATATATTGGAAAATACTTCCAAATTAAGAAAACTGTCAAACTAAGAACATTTTTGTTTTTATTGATAAATATATCAGCAAATAGTTTCAAATTAAGAAAACTGTCAAACTAAGAACATTTTTGTTTTTATTGATAAATATATTAGGAAATACTTTCAAATGAAGAATACTGTCAAACTAAGAACACTGTTAAACTAAATACATTTTTGTTTTTTTTGATAAATATATTAAGAAATACTTTCAAATTAAGAAAACTGTCAAACTAAGAACATTTTCGTTTTAATTGATAAATATATCAGCAAATAGTTTCAAATTAAGAAAACCGTAAAACTAAGAACACTGTCAAACTAAGAACATTTTTGTTTTTATTGATAAATATATTAGGTAATACTTTAAAATGAAGAATACTGTCAAACTAAGAACACTGTCAAACTAAGAACATTTTTGTTTTTATTGATAAATATATTAGGTAATACTTTAAAATGAAGAATACTGTCAAACTAATAACACTGTCAAACTAAGAACATTTTCGTTTTAATTGATAAATATATCAGCAAATAGTTTCAAATTAAGAACACTGTCAAACTAAGAACATTTTCGTTATTTTATTATTTATACCAATAGAGTTAATGATCAAAAATAATAAGAAAAAAAGCAAAGAATTATCATTGGCAAATAAAATAGAAGTTATCAAAGAAATTGATAGGTCTATTTCTTTTAATAATATACAAGTAAAGTATGGGATCTCTAAATCAACAATCTATAGCATTATAAACAAGTAAGTTGGGATCCTTAAAATCTATCAAATTGCAGAGAATCCGCTTTGTGGAAAAAAAAATCGTTACAACGAAGCACCTTGAATTAAATAAGTTGCTTTTAGAGTTTTTTAGGAAATATAGAACTAAAAAAGTTCCTATTACCGGACTTCTTCTGCAAAAAAATGCATTAATAATTGCAACAAAAATTGAAATTAATGTTTTCGTTGCAAGTAATGGCTGGTTAGAGTCGTTTAAAAAAAGAAATGAAATTAGCTGCAAAATGCTACCAGGAATAAGTGTAATAGTCCATATAAAATATGTATAAGAATAGATGGCAAAGATGAAGGATAAGATTAAAAGCTACCATGCCAAAAATATATAAAATGACGACAAAAGTAGATTTTTTAACAGAATGTTTCCTTTAAAATCATTTGTTGAGAAAGATAATTAATGTAAAGTGGAGAAGCTGTCTTAAGAGCGATTGAGCGTTTTATTTTGCTGTAGTTTATTTGGAGAAAAGCTGAAACCAGTGGTAGTAGGAAAACCTGCTTATCCACGAATATTTAAGACAGAAAACATATTCGTTTACAACTTGCCTGTTAATTAAGGGAATAATAAGAAAGCATGGATCACACAATCTATTTTTGAATCCTGACTTAATGCCTTTATGTTCAGAAGGAAGGAGAATAAAGGAAAATATTATTGTTCCCGGACAATGCAACTATTCACTTCCTTTTTGAACTATGCAATCTTAAGAATGTTTTTTTAACCCAAATATGACATATTTTGTTCAAACTTTGGATCAAGAAATCATAAAGCCTGTTAAATCATATTATCGCAAGATGCTTTTTAGGTCTTTAATATTTAAGATAGATGATATAGGTGATTTTCAAAAGTTTACCAAGACAGTTACTGTATTAGATGCGATTCGGTTTATTTCAAAATCCTGTGATTTTTTAAACAACTCATGTATTAAAAGTTGTTTATAAAAGCGAGTTTTTGTTTCTGGGAAGAAGTAAACCGGTTGATACAATTGATATTTTTGAAGGATTAGAAGATGTTAAGTTATATGTGCAGGATTTGAGAATAAGCTAAAAGTATATTGTAATTATGACAAAAATCTGAATTTTTAAATATGTATTGAAGACGAGTCTCTTTGCATTACCAACTCTATTGTTGATGAATATATTAATTGCGAACAAAAAGTAGTTAACAATAATATAATTTAATTTAATATTGAGGAGACTAACCATGATTCTTTGGTTGAAGAAATATGTCATCGAGAAAAAATGGAAATTATTAGAAAGCTCAAGAGCTTTTCAATACAACATCAAGATTCTTTATTGTTTAAGATAATAGAAATTGAAACAAAATTTGATAACGAATATGCTAAATCTAGAGTTCCAACAAGATTTTAAAGGCAGGTTGATGATTATTTCAATAAAAAATTAAGTTGATAATTTTTTTTAGCTTTCTTAATTGGTAAAATCTGCCTAACTTGATAGTATTTTTTTGGAATCAAATTTTGCGAGTTAGACAGGTGTTACTGTAAATATTTTTGATTAGTATGCAAAAATTTTAACTTCTTACTTATATGATATAGTTTGGTTTCTTTTATTCTTTTATATTTTTAATAAATCAATCACCGAAAATAAAATGTTAAATTTATTTAAAATTGAGAATTGATTTTAAACATTCTTCTAGTCCAGTGTTTTTTAAGGTGAGGCAATAAAATTTTTTGGAAATAATAAAATATTTTAATTTTTTGGATTTTTTTTATATATTGATGCTAAAAACAATTGATTTTTTATTAATTATGTATATTTACACCATTTGTTTCTATAATATTTTTTTGTGAAAAGCACTCGAGGATTTTTGATCCTTTAACTAGGAATAGTTGATATATGCTTAAGAAACATTTTTTTTATTTATTACTAGAAGAAATAGAATCTTAATTAAATATTTATTCTATTTTAAATTTATCAGATGAATATAAGCTAGAAACTGATTTATAAACAATTAATTGGAAGATATATCAGTACATTAAATTAGTTTTATAAAAAGGGGTTGAAATTGTAACTTATTATATTAAAAAACCTTATGAAAAGAAATACATTTTTTTTAGTTTTAAATATTTATAATTAGAAATTTAAAACTCTAATATCTTGTAAATATATAAATCATTTAGAAAAAAAATTTTAATCATCAAATTCGGAAAATCATATGATCATGTATACCAGGTGTGGCTAATCTAGGGCAGGCGTGCCCAATGTGGCACGTTTGATCATTAAAATGGCACACTAAGGATTTACAAGTCCAATTTTTTTTAGATTTTTAAGTTTAATAAATATATTTTTTTTGTTAAGACTAGTTGCTTCCAAAATATCTGAACAATCTTTCATATTCTTCTTTTCTTTTTAAAAGTAACAGTTATTTTGTTGATTTTTTGAAACCAGAATCGGGTTTTTTCAACTCAAATTTAACTTAAGTTACATTTGCAAATTTTATTCAATGTTCCATGCAGAAACTGACAATTTTATCAGAGAAATCGATAGGAATATTTTTTTACGATTGCAACATTATTGATTTATATATGTTTGCAACACTCACAAGTTGTTTATGAAGTTCAATGCTTGTCAAATTTTACCGGTCTTTATTGTTCACCGTGAGCACTTTTTTCTACAAATAACATTTAAGTAAGTGCTGTTTTTACTCGTATTTAGTAAATTGCATGTACGCTGAAGTTATAAAGACCACAGAAAACGGGGTGAAATACAAGTTAATAGTGTATTTTTACTTGACATTTGATAGGCTTTAGGCGCAAATTTTTATGTAAAATTCTGTCACTTCCCTATTCAGAAAAGTATCTACTTAAGTTTAAATGTTGTGATATGATTGTTTAAAGTGTATGATTAATCAATATGACTAAAAAACTATGTGTTAAATTAAATTCTTGGTGTTTTTGGAAAGGTAAACATTGCTGGTGGAAATAAGTATTGTAATGTACCACAGAGACTTTTAAAGTTGGTGAACTGAACAGTGTGCTATGAAAAAGAATTGGTGTTTTTCGAAAAGGTAAACATTGCTCGTTCATATAAGTATTGGAATGTACCACAGAGACTTTTAAAGTTGGTGAACTTAACAGTATGGTATGAAAAAGAATTGGTGTTTTTCGGAAAGGTAAACATTGCTCGTTCATATAAGTATTGGAATGTACCACAGAGACTTTTAAAGTTGGTGAACTGAACAGCATGGTATGAAATAGAATTGGTGTTTTTACCAAGGTAAACATTGCTGGTGGAAATAAGTATTAGAATGTACCACAGAGACTTTTAAAGTTGGTGAACTGAACAGTGTGCTATGAAAAAGAATTGGTGTTTTTCGGAAAGGTAAACATTGCTAGTTCATATAAGTATTGGAATGTACCACAGAGACTTTTAAAGTTGGTGAACTGAACAGTATGGTATGAAAAAGAATTGGTGTTTTTTCAAAGGTAAACATTACTCGTTCATATAAGTATTGGAATGTACCACAGAGACTTTTAAAGTTGGTGAACTGAACAGTATGGTATGAAAAATAATTGGTGTTTTTTCAAAGGTAAACATTACTCGTTCATATAAGTATTGGAATGTACCACAGAGACTTTTAAAGTTGGTGAACTGAACAGTATGGTATGAAAAATAATTGGTGTTTTTATCAAGGTAAACATTGCTCGTTCATATAAGTATTGGAATGTACCAAAGAGATTTTAAAGTTGGTCAACTGAACAGTATGGTATGCAAAAGAATTGGTGTTTTTACCAAGGTAAACATTGCTCGTTCATATAAGTATTGGAATGTACCACAGAGACTTCCAAAGTTGGTAAACTGAACAGTATGGTATAAAAAATAATTGGATGTATTGTGCTTTAGTATAGTTATATGCATAACTTGGGTAAGTGAAACGATATTTTGAGCTTAAACATAAATCTCTCATTGAAAAAAGTAAGGAGGAACGAAAAGAATTTATTGCTCAAGCTAATAAAAATAAAAATGTACAATCATTATTTCTAATAAAATTTGTAGCCGATTGTTTAAATATAACTTCAGCTAGTTTTGATGCTTCAAATGTAATCCTTAAACACAGAAAACCATTCAGAGATGGAGAATACCTGAAAGAAGCATGACTAAAATGGGCTCCCAATCTTTTTAAAGATTTTAAAACAAACTAAAAATTAATTTTATGCCTTTGGCTAGAAATACAGTTAAACAGAATTATTGAAATGATTTAAAATATAACTCATCAGAAAAACTTAGATATAAAGTTTTTCGATTTAATTTCCCTTTGCCTTGATGAAAGTACTGATATAACTAAATAAACTTGTTTAAAAATTTTTATTCGATAATGCGATAGAAATAATATCAAAGTAGAATTGATCAATTTAATAATATTGGCAAAAATAAGAAAAGGACTTGACATTTGCAATGCAGTAGTAAAAACACTCACTGAAAGAGAAAAAAATCTTTCCAAAATTGTATCAGTATCGACGGATAGCGCTCGCAGTATGACTGGAGAGGAAAATGGTTGTGTCAATTTATTTGCTGAAGGTATTGAACTAACCATTCTAGGTTTTCATTGAATTACACACCAGCAAGTTTTATGCACAAAATAAGGATTTAAGTCACTGAATGAAGTTGTTTCTTTGAATAAAATTGATCAATTTGATATCTAGACACGGAATTAATAAACGAAAATTTTTAGAATTGTTAAATGAGGTAAACTCAGTATAAAAGAGCTCACTTATGTACAACAATGTGTGATGGTTAAGTCCTGGAAAAGTTCTCTCAAAGATTCGTTGAGTCTTAAAAAGGAGTTAGGCTTTTTTTAATAAATGAGAATCTGATTCAAAAATATAATGATTAACTAGACCTTGAATAGGTTTCAAAATTTATGTTTTTTACTGATTTGTGCTTACATTTAAATATAAAATTACAAGGCGTTAGCCAAAGAATTATTGTTATTTTTGATTTAATTAAAGCATTTCAAGCTAAATTACAAATTTTTGTTCGCGAAGCTGTATCTAACACCTTAAAATATTTCCCAAATACAAAAAACTTTTTTAGAAAAAAAGCCAGATCAAATCAAATAAAAACAAGAATTTTCTGTAATTATTCAATTCATAGTCAGAGAATTTTCTTTCAAGATTCAAACAATTCACGAAATTTGAAAATATATCAAAATTTATTTTACATCCAGATACACTATCAGCAGATAATTTTATTTGCAGATTTTTGAGTGGCTGAATCTAGAAGATTTTGAAATGAAATTTATTGAATTCTAATTGAGTTCACTAAGGAAACAAAAATTTGTTGATTTGAGAAATTATTTGGAAATAATTGAAATAGATCGATTAACAAACATAAATTTTAAAAAATGAAGGAGAACTTGGAAAAGCGCTGCATAATTCTTTAGGGATTTAAAAAAACTAGCCAGAGCAATATTATCAATTTATCTTTTACATATGCTTGTGAGTAATTATTTTCAGAAATGTATTTCATAAATTGTGATTCATAAATAAGAATGACTGATGAATCTAGTTGGTCGTGTGTGTTACAAACCGTGAGGAAATATAATCAATTGTTGTAATTAATGAATGCGTGGCATTTGAAATTCTTTTATTATGATTATTATAGTAAATTATCTAATATTTATATTTTTAAAATCTTTTATTTTTTATTTTTTTATATTTGTGGCAGTAAAAAAAACAAGATCCAAATTTAGCATTACAAAAAATCATGAATTTGAATTTGTTATCGAATGTACAACAGCAAAAATCTTATTGATAAATAACGAATGTGTACATTTATTATGACTTAATTTTCATATAACTCTATTGTAATTTTTAAGCTTATTAATAAAATTTAAAAAAAAACTCTTTTTATTTTATCTATTTGATTAATTTTTTATACAACATAGGGCAAGCCAAAAAATCTAAAAATAATATTTGAATATTTTATGCACGTGACCAAAAAGATTCGCCACACTTGATGTATAGGAATTACTTAATACAAAATATTAACTGAATGGTTCTGTCCCACGAGTCCGAATTAAAAAAAATTGAAAATTTTTAACCGCAATAAATGAAAATTTTATTTTTAGATAGAAATATAACAGAAAGTTAATATTATAAAATAAATTATTTTAAAATTTTGATTTTAATGACATTCTTCAGTCCAATTAGAAGTTCAAAGACATAAATCAATTGTGAATTAAATTTCCCCACTAATCTTTTGATTGTTGCATCTTGCTTAATGTATACTCTCTTTTTTTTCGTCAACTCTGTTTAGAAGTTTTAAGAGTTCAAGAATACTATCTTATTTAATTTCAAGAAGTTTATTGACGATTTTATAGAAGTTCGGATTGATTTTATTAATTTAGTTGTTTATTTTTGAATTAAAACCTTCAGCAGCATTGTTGGTCCTACGTCTAAAAACACCATAACGATTCCCAATTTCAGAATTGAATAAAAGGTTTGCTGTTTTTTAACCAATTGCTAAAGACATATTCGAAAAACTGATTACACTCCTTAGTGAACACAGTACGTCTAGCAACAATAAAGTCCCAACACCCTTGTATTTCATTTACTGGTATCAATACCAGTGAAGTAATTAACTCTACAGATTCACAAAAAGAGATATCATCATTGAATAAAGAAGTTAGTCCTAGATCCGCCACCTTTCGCTATAGAGCCTGGGCAAAATGAAATAGACATCCTATCATTAAAGATTTCTTAGAAAGATCTTTTTATTGCATTAAAAGTGGCCATTTTGAAATCTTTCTGTATATTAGTAGGATTTAAAAAGATTTCGTATCTTGCAAGACTTGAATTTATAGCATTAAATATCCTTACATAAGTTGTCTGTGATTTACCCTCACAAAAACAGTATAATCGTAAAAAATTTTGTTCAGCGCAATTTCTATATATTATATATAACTGGAAAAAGCTATTTGAAGAAAATTTAAATAATCCGTCCATCAAAACGCTTAAACTTGGGTTATTTGAAATATTCGTATACCCTCAATATCTCGCATTATTATTATATTTTCTGTTCCAAATTCGCTATAAAGCAGCATATTTGATCCATCTTGTTTAATGAAACGAACATTTTTTAAAGATATCTGACTAAGAATATTTAAAGGCCTTGTGTTGGATATATCTATATATATATAACACTATTCATATTGTCAAAAAGGAAAACTATCTATAATGTCCTTGTTAAGGTTTTAGTGATAATTCATTTCTCGCCTGACTGTATTATAAACTAGAGGCGATGTACTCGTATGAGACTCTCATATTTTATATTGCAATAATTTTTTTAATCTAAGTAGGTATATGAGTGCTGTGTCATCCGTGTGGTTGTGACATCTATTATCTTCTTTAAAGCCGGATTTAGAAGACCTTAAATTCATTTTACAGTGTTTCTTTGAACACGACCAGTACCATATTCCATTCTTTTATTTATTCATATGGTATATATAATTATTTACAAATGGGAGATAACTTCTTATTACACCTTTCACCCAGATTATATTTTTCATTTATTGGGGTTATAAATTTTCATTTTTTTTAAATTCGAACTCGTTTTATTCGTACTCGTGGGACACCAAGTAACTGAATTTATTGTATAAATTAACCTTAATTATAGAAATAAAATGTCAGTTATTTTTCTTTAATTATTAATTTTTAAGATTTTGTTTCTTATAAAAGTTTCATATTTATATCATTATAATTTATTACTGTTATCATAGAGTTGTATATTAAGAGAAAGTTGACAAGAATATTTCATTATCAAAAAGAATTAATTTCTATATAATACATTATAAACTTACTCATAAAAAGATGTTTTTTTAAAAGAAGTAATATCATTATTATATTATTTTAGTATATTTAAAAATATATAGGAGTTTTCAATCGAAACCCTCACAGAATATAAAATGTTAAAAACATTAAAAACAACCTAAAATACATTAGAATTTATTTCATAAACTTTCATATACTTTCTAAAATACTATATCATGATTTATAAAAATATATCAATACGTTATCTTAATTTAAAGCAGAGCCTAATTTCTATAGAAAGTTCAAATTAAGATTAGACTTTATTTTTACCATTGAGAAAATGTTTATTCAAACGGAACTGAAAACGATCAGTATGGATGAACAAACATTATTTTGTGACTATTGTTTACAATAAATTCAAGAATTCTTTATATTTCTCTGTATTTTAGTATTTTTACAAACAATTACACACCCAATAGTACTACTTTTAAATAATTGTTCAAGATACCAACAAAAGTTTATGAATTTAAAGTTGTAGATTCAATCTTATTACTATGTATTCCACTATTAGTCATAAACTCGCAAACAGAAGTATTCTATAATCTAAAACTATGAACTTTTATTGAAGATCATATGTCGACAATGAATAACCGTTATGAGTTCTAATTAGAAAAATTAAAACCAACAATGTGCAGAAAGAAAATTTTTGAGATCTATCGAGTTTTTTTCCCCCTTTTATTAAAAACAGAAAATAAAAAAATTTAATTATAAAATATTACCAAATCAACAACATTCATAAAATCATCAAGACAAAAATTATCTATACACATTCACTCATTATAATAACTATGTATGTTATCACCCAACACACCTTTCATTTTATCAACACGAAGCTTTCCCATTCCCAGTAACTCTCAATATTCTTTGTATAATTATTATTAGCAGGATCTACAATTTGAAGACTATGATTAACAGTGTGATTTTGAAATGCTAAACTTTTAACTGTTGAATAGGCCCGCTAACTACAATTGTACCGCATCAAAAAACACTTTAAATAAGAGGCGAAAATGTTACAGCACTACTGTCTTTTACAGATTGTGAAAAAATCTTTGCCGAAATATAGCTACAATCCCCAATACCGAAGATGAATTTTTAGATTTTTAGGTACCCTACTTCGATAATTTTAAAGCTTGTACGTACCAAACTTTCATCAATATGGCATAAACTCCGGAGCCTCCAAGCTTAATAGGCTTTCCTGCATTGGAATTAGTATAACTTTTCATATATCTTTTGCACAAGATCTACTGACACGTTTTCTTCGGATTGTACCTCAACTTGGGTACTTCCTTTCTTTAAAAGCCACAAGATGTTCAAAAATACATGTACTTCTACTGTAAAATTAGAAAGAAATGAATTAAGATGAAACGATGTATATTTTTTGTATCTTATACACCGTGTTGTCATCCACCTCAAAGCTTGTAGATCCGAACTGCGTTTATATTAAACTTTTATTTCTAGATTCTCATATGCTAGGCAGAAATGGAAGGCTTTTAATATTCTAACTGTCGTCAAGAACGCGACTGCAGCTGCTGGGGTGCTGATTATTCCTGGTAATAATTTTGTTCTTTAAAATGTTTCATACAAGGTAATTCTAAAAAAAATAAATTTAATCTACAATTATGAATCAGAAATAAATAATCGGGGTTTTTCCTGCTAGGGTGAAAAAAATCGAATAGATGTAATTTTCAGTTGCTATCTACGTTTGTAAAAAGGTTTGAAAATTGGTTATTATATTTAATTTTGGTTTTAACTGCATCTGGTGTATTTATCGTTTACATAAAGATATTAATTTTTGAAATAATGAAATATTTAAGATTTTTAAATTTTAACACAAGATTCTCTTCTAAACTTTTGACAGTCCTTTTATTGTTATACTGGAAGTTTTGTAAACTTAAATACATATTTGGTTGTTCCCATAAACTTTAATTTTTTTGAAACAATGAAATATTAAAGAATTTTTAATTTTAACACAAGATTCTCTTCTAAACTTTTGATAGTTCTTTTATTGTTATAAACGGATTTTTATCAACCCAAATATGTATTAATTTTCTCATTTTATTGTTCAGTTTTGACCTATGAACCCTCTTCAAAGCAAAGGTGTAACGCAGCAGATAATTATGACGTTTCAAAAAATTATGTTATTTACCCTTGATCTTTAAATGATTAGAATTCTAAATATCTTTACCACTGACAGTTTTTCTTTAAAATTCTTATCAACATTTACCTTTCTAGTTTTGTGTAAACTTCTTCCATAAGGTTGTGCTTTATTTTGATTTTTTAAATGTTCAAATTATATTTGATGTGACGATTGTCATTTAAAACCTTGATATATTAATCTTGAATATAAACCTGTATAAAATTTATAGAAATCTATTTAGAATCATTTTAAAATTCATCTTCTTAAAAAAATAATTTATTTTATTTGTAATTATTATTTACAACTGATAGTTATCTCCAATATATAATAATCGAATTATTAGGCATTAATTTGGGTAAAAGAAACATCACGTCAATAAACAAATATATGTAGTTATCAAATTTAAATTTTTTTTTTTAATATTATGTAAAATCTGGTTCAATCTCCTAAAAATATTATTTACAATCAATATGGAAATAATGGGATAACTCTTATTGAAATAGTCGTGTATAAAAATATTCAACAATTGATATTTAGTGAGTACACAAAATAATTTTAATTAAAAATGTCGTTTAAAAAATCACAATATGTCATTAGAAAAATAAAATTCTCTAGCTAAGTATCTAAATAGATATTGATTACTATTTAAAAATATAAATTTTTACATTAAAATCTGGACCATGTATAGTTCCTGACACGATTAATTAAAACTTATATTGAATAACAATATTAACTATAAATTTATTATTAATATTTATAGAACTTCTTTATACGTAGATAGTTTAAATAAATCAATGAATAAAAACTTTTGAATAAATATATCTCGTCCTGTAGCATAAAATCCATTCATGCTTTTGATATAATTGTTAGAAGATTTAACCTTCTGAGTGTGAACACCAATAATGGGATCTACAAAGTTATATTTATGGCATACAGCCATGTGATTATAGTCTTTAACTTTAGTCAATCCTAAAAAAGATTTAAAATCATCAGTATAAATCTTTGTATTTGAGGTAACAAAACTAGAAATGATTATTAGTATAAGTTCAGCACTTCTCTTTTGAACCAAACAACAAAATTCCCTAGATGAAACAAAGAAAGTATCAACGATAGATAACAGCCATACATGTTGTCTTGGTGTTCTGCCTCTGTGCGCCTTGATCTTATGATTGATAATTGTCTCATCAACTTGTACAATACATCCAGGACCACCAAGCATCAAAGGATTGGAAACAAAATACTCTAAAGATTTTTGAAATTCTAAGTTTTCTAAATTTAGATAGTTAAACTCTTCACACATCAAGAAACCTTAAAATATCTCTTTGAATTATGCTATCTGACCAGTAAAGAAGTATTTTATACATAGTTTTTGCTCAAAACTTAAAATCTCCCATTAAACTACCATTTCTAATTAAATATGTTGTTTGGTAATGTGAGCATCTTCCATTCATACATCGCCTTTCTATTCCATCCAATTTTAAAGAAGATTTTTTAAAACACATTTGGCATTTACCTTATGGACAGAGCATTGCATCATGTATAAATCTGTGGTTAATTAGCTTTACAACCATTTTTTCTTCAGTCAATTTTTCTAGTTCTTGCACTCGTTCTTTAAAATGCTTAAGAATGTTAGATTAAAAAAATTTAAAGTATTTAATTCTTTTTTATATTTCCTGACCTTTCAGCTCAGCAAATAAACACGGTCCAAAATCTTTTTTGTAATAAAAATTATTTAGAAAAAAACTTTAATTTTAAGAACATTAACTAACTTAAGATACTTATCTACTGTATACAAACATTCACCTATTTAAATATTTTAAAATCAGAAAATTAGAATTTTTAAAAATAAAAAGGGTATTGGGAGTATTTTAAGGTATCACAAATACGATTGTTAATGATTTTCAATTTTGAATCTTCATGATAAACTATAAATTTACATCTTTAGTAGTTAGGGATTATATTTAGATTAAAAAATAACAGAAATAAACATAAAAATTAAATTATACACAATAATTTCTGTTATATTAAAAATAAAAAACTCTAAAATCATGTATTGGACATTAAAATAGGTTCTGCCATAAGAATTATCATTATAGATTGTTCTGTAAAAAAATGATATTAATTATAGTGAACAATCGCTACATAATTGGTAGATTTACGAAATGTATACAAAAAATATCTTGCAGAAAAATTACATAGAAATATTTTAAATATATTTGTTATTAAAATCATACTAAATATAGATATGAATTTCAAATATTTTTAAATTCTTACTTCTGGTATTTATACTCTTAAATTAAACTCTAAAACAGGGTGGTAACTTCTCTTTTCGACGGACTTGATATGAAAGAATGAAGTTGTTGAAAGGCCAGATTAGTCAATTGATCCTTCACTCAAGTATTTATCCACTTATATAAGGAATAAATATTATTTAATGCAAACTTAAAATTTCAAGGCTAGAAACATAGATACCAAAATACAGATTTAATTAAACGTAAAAAAATGAAACATATGTGATCGATCGAATTTATCAACAAGTTGTGTGAACTTTTGCTGCATGTCAGACGTAGAAATTCTCAGTAAAGACTGAATGTGAACATCAGTTAGATCGGTATGCAACTTTGTCTTGTTAATGTTCATGGTAGGAAATTTTTGCTTACAAATGTAGGTAGACCATAACAGAACAAGTATTTTGATGGTCATTATTCTCAGGTTGGCAAACTAAGACTCATTCAGTGACGCATAGAATTTTTTAATGCTTTTAGATTAGAATCCCTCTTTAATCGTAGATATACATTGCAGATCAATTAACATCATCTGTCGAGCGTTAGGCACTTTTCAAAATCAGTTGTAAACGGTGAATTATATATATATCAAATTTAGCAGCAAGCATCTGCAAGTCCACAAAATGACGATAAAATTCATTATCTAGTGAAGAAATTATATTAGTATACTTTTTAGTTGACATCATATTGGTACCAAAGTTTCAAGTGTTGAGAAATAAGTTGTTTTATTTTTACTGAGCTGATAAGAAAATAGCTTTAGCTCTACTCTAAACGTTTTCACTGTTGAGTACATTTCGTAATCAAAAGTGCCTTTTCCCTTAAGTCTTGTGTTCATTTCAATTTTATGATCAAAGAGATCAACTGCAAACACAATATCTGCTAGCTATTTGGATTTTTTGAGTTGAGGATGTACTGTATCTTTTGCTTTCATCTCCAAAAAAATTGGATTTAATTTTCAGGTCATAGAAACGTCTCAGAACTTTTCCCAAACTCAACCAGCTTACCGGCGAATGATACAAAACATCGCTATGATCTGAGCTCTAATTTTTCAGAAATTTAATAAACTCTCTATAATTTAGACCTCTTGCTCTATTAAAATTAACTATTTGCACATCTGGATCAACACACATGTTTCATGTAGAGTACACTTTTGTATAGAACTTCCTGATATATTATGCAATATAGAAATATCAGATCCCTGGTGCAATCAAACTCTGTAACACGGTCACTTAGTATTTAAGCAGATCCAATTTTCCCACTGTCATAGTAAGACAGCCGTCCGTAGTAACACTGACTATTTCCTTTAATGTTAATTGCATTGTATTTACAGCTTTTGTCATATATTTAAAAATATCCTCACCAGTATATAGTGTCTTTCATTGATTCCATTGATAGGAATTCTTCTATAATTTAAAAAATTATTGAAATATCTCAATTAAGATGAGCAACTTTGCAGTGTCATCGATGTCAGTGCTTTAATTGAATGCCAAGAAAAATAGCTCAAATTAAAATACACGGGGTTTCAGTTGGAATTTCAGGGCTTAACAAATTTTCTTAATGCACCGAGTCACAGTTCTTTTCGATAAACTAACTTCTTTCTTTTTCCGGGACAGCCTTGATTAGCTACGTCGAGCATGCACTTTTTGACAAATTTGCCATCACAGATAAGATTTGCTGTGTTTAACAATGTTATATGCAACTAAAAAGCAAGCATGAGTAACAGATTTCTTAACTTTTTGCATTTTGTAAATACATTCTACTGCTTTAGACGTTTTTTGCTGAGTTCTGTTGCTCTTATTTGCCATTCCATTGCTGATAAAGTAATGCTCTAGATAGCATGTTTCGTCACATAATGGCGTTTAATGTTGTATTCTTTCAACACAGCAACACTTTTATTGTACAAAAAACAAACTGCTTACTTGCCAAATTCTGTAAAAAATATACTTTGATATCCAATCTTTGTTAAATGAATGATACTCGCTGTCAACTTTATGTTTCTTAGGAAAATCCATGTAAAAAATTATATTATAAATATAATTTAATTGAATACAAATAATCAAAGAACAAAGAAAATATTGAACCAAAGAATAACTCATAGTCACTATTATTCGACCTAGTTCAGTTTTTTCAGATTGATTTAATGGTTATTTTAGATTTAATTCAACCTTTTATTATTAATTTTTAACGATTTTTTATTTTAATTTATAAGTTTAAAAAGATTATTTTAAGAAGCTATTGGGTTTGAATTAAGACTCTTAACCACGTATACTTTTCAAAACGTACAATCGTATATGCCCAAATACCTTTATAATCAGCTCTTGAAATCGAAACACAACCGACGTTAATCAGACCAAAAGACCTTCCAGGTATTATGATTTCTCTGTGCCATGTAATATTTGCACTTGCAAACATATTTTTATCAGGATTCAGATTAGGCAAATATGAAGGCATGACCTTTACTACAAAACTATGACTTTCCAGAAAATTTTCTGTTATTCCTTTTTACAAATTGAAACATTATCTATAATGATTTTTACATAATAACCCACCTTTTAGGTTTAACGTTTCCGCAAGTTCGCTTAAACACATAAAAAACTTTTCAGAATTGTATGCCGAGTCACTCATTTTAAACATTTACAAACTACTTTTTATTATTGAGGCACATAGCGAGTTTTTCTTGATTCTGATTACGTTCATGTTTTGTATTGCAGCTGTCCCGATCACCAGAATTCCATAGCCGACGCGGGAACTTCAACTCGCACCTAACTCGTCCAAAATTATTAATTTGTCTTTATCTTGAAGAAGAAAATCGGACTAATTCCTTTCTTTTAAGGAAACGGCCTCGTCAGTGTTTCGAGACTCTTGTACAAATGAAAGCCACTTGATTAAAAAATTCATTTTTTTAAAAAATTTTAAAATTGTCGCAGGGCTTGCCGAGACACCAAGTTCATCGCTTAGTTTTTACCCTAATGTTCTTAGTGAAAGGATAACACCTGCTGAAATTGCCTGCAAAAGAATATTTTTGACCTAGTCGCAGATTCTTTTTATTTGGCAACCTTTATTTGCTAACCTTAATCCTGCCTGTTGCTTTAAATACCTTAACACAGAGAAATCCGTGTTGACATTTAAGTCAAGTTCCAGGGAAATATGTAGCAGACCTTTTCCAGTCTGGTTTTTTTAAAAATAACCTGTCGCACAGATTTTTTCATTAGTGGATTTATTTCCTTGTTTCGAAGTGTTCATAGTTATAGTAGAAATTCATTAAAGCAACCGTTAAATTAAATAAAAAAACATTATATTAAGCTTAAAACACTGTAAGAAATTAGTATGAATTGCAACAGAATGGGTTGAAGCTACATTATTTTTTACAACTGGAAACCATCTGCGGGCCAGTAAAAATCGCGTATCAGGCTGTATGTTACCCATTCCTATTCAAAAACTTATATCTTCAAAATTATAAGACTTTAAAATAAAAGTTTTCATAAATAATTTTTGTTTATATTTTAGTTTAATTTCATCCAAACCAAATTATAGTACCTTAATAACTTGTTTAGTTTCAAAATATTATTATTTGGATTGTTTATTAAAAAATTTATTACGAGAAAAATCTATATTTGAGTTTCATGATTGAAAAATATTATTTTTTTTAATCTAATTTTTATTTTTTTTATACATATGACTTATTTTACAAAATAAAAAAATAACAATTGTTCATCTTTTAATTGAAGTATTATTTCATCCCATTTCCTTTAAAATATTAAAATGAAATAATTTGTATTCTTTTATCATTACGCAACATCTGGAGCAGAAACATATCAAATTATATTTCTATAATTGTTATTAAACATACTTTGATGACTTGGAATAACATAGTTAGGTTTCTAAAAATGGCCTAAATAATAGTTGACTATAATACTAAAGCCAAATCACATATAATTAAATTTATATTTAACTTTTCTACAGTTTATCTTACAATTTAACATGAATCGAAATACAGATACACTACATCTAGATGTTTTCAAACATAAAAAAATTATTCCTTTCGGTCATTTATAACATAATCTATAAAATATAAACCCTGAAATTAATTACATCTTAATTATAGAGGTGTGCATAATTTTATATAAAAATTTTATTAATATATAATTTTTATTTTAGCTATAAAGCCAAAAAAGAACAATAAAACACCAAATGATAGGAAAAAGAATGAGCAGTACAATAAAATATGTTCAACAAGTTAAAAATATGCATAATTAGAACAAAAAGTGAAGGACATAACCAAAGATGTAATTTTGGTTGCATCAACAGTGTATAAAATTATACAAAAGTTGTTTATTGAAAAAGGTGATGTGGATAAGGCAGATGACTTATTTTAAAAATCTATTGGTAAATTTTGAATTTAATCTCATTAGCTTCCAAAAGTTTAGTGAGGCCGTACAAACAGATTATTGTTTTAAACAGAAAGACGTTTATGAACATTAAAATTTAATCAATCGGTTAATATTAACAGGTATACTGTTTGCAGAACTCTTAAAAAAACTTGTTTTATCAAGGAAAAGGGTAAAGAGTGGCTGATAAACACTTAGCTCACAAGCTATAGATTAAAGAAAACAATATGCGTGAAACTCCCAACAATTCAAAAAGAATGCCAATTATTTTTAAGTGAAACTTGTTTTAATTTAGATAGCCCTAGAAATTATGGATATTTCATGAATAATACATACTGTGTTTCGATGGTACCAGCAAATAAAGAAGTATGTCAGCTTTATGGCAATAATTGATGAAAGCAAAATTCTGTATACAAACTCGATTGTTGTATCATTTAATAGAGAGTTTTTTGTTAGATTTTTAAATGAATACAAGGACAAAGGAATATTTAGAAAAGATAATTACGTTGTTCTAGATAATACAAGAATTCAAAAAACAACAAATTAAAATTAATTTTTTTTTAAGAAAATAACTTTAACGTCGTTTTTTTACCACCTTATTCATCTCAACTGATTCCAATTGAACAGTTTTTTCTATGTTAAAAATAGATATTATGACAAAGCCTAGAGCAACTTCTTCAGAAGAATTCACCTTTATTGTTGATAGTAGATTGATAGCATGAATAATGTTTTGTTTTTGTCGTTTAGAAATTTATACAAAAATGTGAAGGAAAATATCGATATTACTTTCAATATAGGCTTATCAAATTATTTTAATTTTTTTATAAGTAGGATTAAACTTGCATATGATAAATTTACTTTCAAGATAAAAACCGTCAAAATATTTGTATGTTTCAAAACTTACTACATAATGTAGCTATTTTATTAATTTTAATTTCCATTTCATTTAAAGAATACCTTACCTTTGGTACAAAGCAATTTAAAAAAAAGATTTTCATGGGAATATAGTTTTTCTATGGTTTTGATGAAATATGTAAATTAAAGTGAAAATTTATTATTAGAGTCGATAAAATATAATATAATTAAATCCATTGTTTTTACTATGAAGAATTAAAGGAGAAATAGTAGATATATTTTTTCTCTAAAACATTTGGAAATTGTACAAGAAGGTTTTAAAAACCTAAAATATTTTTGATAATTCAATAAAAAATGCAGAGATTTAACAATTTGTTCTTTACTATACCTAATCTAAAATTTCTATTTTTCTTTTAGAATTATAACCAGGACTTAAATAGTTCTTCCTTATACATTAATATACTTTCATTAATTAAAAATAATTGTGTTTTACATTTTTATTTGGGTTACTGATATTTAGGATCGAAATCGGGCAATTTTGCTAATTTCATATAATTTAAAATCTTGTTAATATTTCAATTCTTAATTCAATGTTTACTGATATTTTTCATTGTAATCAGTTTTGTTAATAATTTCATATATAAAATATTAAGCTTATGATATTCTTCTCTTGTTAATATTTTTATTCTTAATTCAATTTTGTTGCGTGTTTTTTTTATCAAAATCAGATGTTCCGAGTTTCATTTTATTTCAAAGCTTGTGATATTCTTCTCTTTTTATTATTTTTGTTCTTAATTCAATGTTTTAGATCCTGAATAATTTATTCTATTCCAATTAAGGGGCTATAGTTTCTTTATTTTTAAATAATAAAAAAAAGATTTGAAAAAAAATTAACTTAAAATTGAAATAAATTTTAATAATTTATAAAAATCTCCACAAGCACAATTATCTTTACACAACCATTTCTGCAAATATTTATTTAGCGAATCTTAACTTATTTCCATATAATTTTTGATTCTTATTTTTATTTTGTTCCAAAGAGATTCTATATTTTGTGTGTGCACGGCCGTCATGGGATACACAAAATTGTACTTGTGATTAACTGTATAATAATTCATTTCCAATCGAAACAATATATAATATAACTTACCCACTCACCATACTAGATTATTGACTTTTAGAGGCAAACGGATTCAATTATTGGTATCAAAGTTTAGAATTTTCTATTTTTCACTACCATAACGTAATACTTTGCCGGTGTAAATGAAGTATCTACCATCCTTAATATCTAATGATTCTGCTGACTTACTGTCCTAACATGATACTTTTGTTTAAATTAAAACATTTATTCATCAATTTCTAGTATTTTCCCATTACCACCTAATCTTAGCAGGTTGTTTATAAAGTAAGGGACTATCTTTTCCCAGCATTCTTTATAAATTTTCTGGATTGTCTTCTTATCAATCGTATTCTTTAATAAAGGTTATCTCCGAACAACCAGAAAACCAGTATTAAAATCCAATGATGGTTTAAAACAAACCAGCCATAAAATTCTGGTAAAAATGTGATTTTGTATGCTATCGTATTTAAAAAACATTAAGCAGTCCTTTTTGTAACATCTAAATGCTTCACCATACTTAGTTTTATTGTATTTTATAAAATATAATAGAATTTTGCATTTCTCACAGTACAAGAAAATGTATTGAATTCCTCTTGTTCCACAAAACTTTATCGATTTGTCCGTTTCACTCATCAGAGGAATCAAATCCAAATAAAATTTCAAAATTAAAATGAATCCCCAGATCCGATATTTGTTCTATTTTTCATTTAAATCGAATTAACCAAATTTCATGTAATATTTAAGCTTTTAAGTTATTCTCTTGTTGATATTTTTTTTGTAAATTCAATGTTTTTTCCTATTTTTCATTTAAATCGAATGTTCCAAATTTCATGTAATATTTAACCTTTTTATATTTTTCTCTTTTTAATACTTTAATTCTTAATTCAACGTTTCTTCCTATTTTTCATTTGAATCAAATGTTCCAAATTTCATGTAATTTTTAAGCTTGTGATATTCTTCTATTGTTTATATTTTTTTGTAAATTCAAATTTTTTTTGATATTTTTCATTTAAATGGGATGTTCCGAATTTCATGTAATTTTTAAGCTTTTAAGTTATACTCTTGTTGATATTTTAAATTTAAATCGAATGTTCCAAATTTCATGTAATTTTTAGCCTTTTTATATTTTTCTCTTATTGATATTTTAATTTTTAATTCAACGTTTCTTCCTATTTTTCATTTGAATCAAATGTTCCAAATTTCTTGTAATTTTTAAGCTTGTGATATTCTTCTCTTGTTGATATTTTTTTTGTAAATTCAATGTTTTTTCCTATTTTTAATTTAAATCGAATGTTCCAAATTTCATGTAATTTTTAACCTTTTTATATTTTTTATCTTATTGATATTTTAATTCTTAATTCAACGTTTTTTTCCTATTTTTCATTTAAATCGAATGTTCCAAATTTCATGTAATTTTTAACAATTTTATATTCTTCCTTTATTGATATTTTTATTCTAAATTAAATATTTTTTGCTATTTTTCATTGAAATTGGATCAATTAAAAAGTTGATGTAATTTTTAAGCTTGTAATATTCGTCTATTGTTGGTATTTTTATTGTAAATTTAATATTTTTTCCTATTTTTCATTGAACGGTATCTTCAAAGTTTCATGAAATCTTTAAAGCTTGTAATATTCTCTCCTATTGTTGGTATTTTCATTGTAAATTCAATGTTTTTTCCTATTTTTCATTTAAATTGAATGTTCCGAATTTCATGTAATTTTAAAGCTTGTATATTATTCCCTTGTTAGTATTTTTATTATTAATTCAATGTTTTTTTTTTCTATTTTTCATTCAAATCGAATGTTCCAAATTTCATGTAATTTTTAACCATTTATATTCTTCTCTTGTTGATATTTTTATTCTTAATTCAATGTTTTTTCCAGATTTAAACTCAACATTCTTATTTCTCATGATTCAACTTAATATTAAATATATATTTTGTATATTAAGTTCCATTGGACATTTTTTTTAACGAATTTCTACGATTTCTTGCAAAGGTGTAAGAAATATTTATTTACGTTTAAATTCATAAATTTTTTCAAATATTCTTTTTTAATATTATACTAATTAATAAATCAGTAATAACTTGAAAAATTAATCTTTGGAAAATTTAGCGCACACCAAGTTATCTGAACCGATAATTGTATCAATCAGCTTATTCTTGTTTTTTTTTAAAGATTCCGTATTCTCTACTAAGATAAGTTTTTAAATGGAAATTTCAAAAATTGTTGTATTTATTTGTAATTTTTTTAGAATGTAACTTTAAATGGTTTTGATGCCACAACAATGAAGAATAACTTTGAAATTTTAGGGTACCATTTCAATTTATCATAGAAACAAAACAAAAGTCGATATTTATTGCAGACATCTATTTATGAATAATCTGGTATTAGAAAATTAAAAGAATAGGTTTGTGATTGCGGGTTTTTTGAAAATGGGGCAAATGAAATATTCAACACGATAATTGAAGAAGCTAAAAGGGAAACATCGCGTTGCAGCTACAATCTACCGTTTTTGATATTTCAGGATTGCTTGGAACTGGTGGAAAATGATAAAATTCCACTTTTAATTGATTTTATCCAAAGCTATCTTGAAATTCTTTCTACAGTAGTTTTAAAGTTAATATCGAAAGGAACCTTTCCACACTAGTGGAAAGTTTACTTTTACAAGGTTTAGCAACCGTAAGCCAATAGAAATTTTTAGATTGTTTAAGGAAGCTCTCCAATGTTCGAAATGCATTCGAATGTGGCCGTGTGCATATTATATTGTCCAAGTTTGTTCCACCATTTGAAAAATCAGGTAAATTTATGACTATTTTAGGGCTCAATCTTACTGGTGCCATCAATTCAGAAGTTGTAGACTTTCATGAGTTGGAAAAAACTGAAACTCAAATAACTGATGAGCTGCAACTGAGTGAAAGACAATTACAAGAAGAGCTAAAGTTCTTGTAGATGATAACTGTAGGGCTGAAAACTTTTATGAAAAGTTTTGGTTGGTTCAAGGATATCTCAACAATCCTATGAAGCTAGTTGCTAATATTAACACACCTGTTTGGACACTTTGTACACAAGTAAGATTTGTTATTATTCAAGAACATTGATGATGTCATATCATGGTTCCATCGACAAAATAATGTTAAGCTTACTCCTTTTGGAAAAAGGACATATGATTGTTATTCATCTATGAATCATAATATAAACAGGGCCGCTAATAATTCAAACGGTAAATTTATTTGAATACATCCTAAAGATTTTTTACCATTTTACTCACTCAACCAAGTTGTAATTAAGCAGGAGGATGAAGTCCAATTTGAAGACAAATATAAAACCAATTCAATATGTAGACACTACCCTAATTCGCAACTTCTTGAAAAGCAGGTTTTTGATTCCAAATTCCAAAGACAGATATTTTTGCAAATAATATTGTTAATTCAAACTATAGAGAGCTGTCAGAAGGTATATAAGTACGATCTGACTTCTAAACAAAAGTCATGGCTCAATAGCACTTCGAGCAAGGTTTACACAGTGATTTTTTTTTAATTTATAAGCTTCTGAATAAGTTGGACGAAAGGTTCTCTACGAGATGTTATTCTTTAGTCAAAGTAATTTTTTTGTGACTTTTAGAATGTTCTTCAAAAGGAAAAGTATTATGTTGAATGGAAAGAGAAAGGTTGCCAGTTTATGAGTAAAAATGAGTAAAGTTTCTAATATTTAAGGACTTCCATTAATGAATCTTCAAAAAAAACTATAAACTTTTTTGATTATGATTTGAAAAACAATGAGTTTGGCAAGTAATTTAAATATATGTTTTCAAGGTCCACAATATCCCATTTGTGGGAGAACTCAATGGACAATATGGATGCTTGTCTATTACCCCAGAGGTAACTTTTTTCTATTTTAGAACAAACTTGCCTGAAGTTAATAAATTTTTTGAAAAAGCGATTCAAGAACTTGATCCAAGTGAACAAATAGAAGATGAGTATAAACTTTTAAATCAACCAACCTTCCAGTGGAAAGGATTGAGGATGTTATCAAAGAACACTGTTGAATTTTTTTCTACACCATTTAAAGAAGGGCAATCTTCAATGAATTTTATTAAAGAATTTTTCCAATCCAATAAAGTTAGTCATGAAGTTTTAGATATTTAACTTGATGGTTAGAAGTTTTTTTTAAAAAATTATATTTTAAAGGTCGTATTGAAATAAAAAATTATCAAAATAAACATTTTAAATTAAATTTTAGGAATCTTTAAAAATGAGAAAACCTAACAAGCATATATCAAAATTATTAATTTAATCATTGATATTATTGGATTGATAATATTTTTAGTATGAAAAATGAAATTCTATGATTTGATATTACAAATATATTGATGAATGAGTTCTGATTAAAATGTTGTAAAAACAACGGAGATATGGACATTTATTAATTTTTGCATTCATTCTAGGATATTTAATACTTGTCATTTTAAATTCAATAGTTAATTGAAATTTTCAAACAGGCATGTTGATTAAGGATCAATAGAACGACCAAATTAGCATTGAATTGTGGATTTATTTTAAAAATAAAATTTGGGTCAAATTCATTTCCTAATGAAGATTATATAATATATTTGAGTTAAGTGGAATTTATGAAAAAACTTTTTTGATATTGATTTCAGAATTGAAAGCAATGCTTACACATTAAAAAAACACTTTTTATTTTTAAGTGACAATAATGATAAAAAAATTTAATCTTACAATATGACTATTTAAGATCTCACAATTTTGAAAAATCAGAATTAATTTATGATCCTAAACAAGGAAAACGGAACTGTATAGTTGTTCTAAATTAATGATGTATTTATAACATTATCTTATAAAGAATATACATCAGTTTGATGGATAACATCATTATATTATTTAATGCTAATAAGCACTAAAAAATGAATTATGTATCAATTAAAAATAAAATTACCATGTGTTCTCTTGAAATTTTTAAACCATGAAATAGAACGTCATTTATAAATTGAAAAGTATAAGACATTTTTATTGAAAATATGTTTAAAAACTCTTCATTATTCCAATTTGACACCAATTTAATCATTTTAACATAAAATAATTATAGTTTTATGTAATACAAACAATTTAAAAATCTTTATTAAAATATTAAAAAAAACCATTTTTTTCGAATACATGGCAAAATGGTGTCCGAATGTGATTATATTGAAAAGTGAACTAGTGATCTATAAGAAACTATATTTTTTATAGTAAATATTAAATATATCCACAACATGCAACACCTTATATACTACCAAACAAACATTTCTCTTTAAATAATACAGTACTACTAAGTTAGAAAAATTGTTACATTATACGTTTACACCCAAATGCATTATATATGATTCAAAGGAACATTAAAATTAAAATAAAAGTTACACCAAATTGTTCTCTACAACATCGTTTATCGGAATATTTCTGTATATTAAAGGCTCGATGCATCTAATAGAGCCATAGCTGTTCGTTCGTCCATCCGATACTCGTTCCAATACTTAAATGACCTGCAATTACATGACCTAACACCGGTATGTGGGTCTGGTACAGCACGCCCTCTGGCAATAAACTGCACTGTTAGTTATCAAAATTGGCACTCGCTAGCGGTTCTAGGAAGAAAATGATGTTATTATGGATATATATAATTGAATATTAACTATAAAAATACAATTTATATTTGGAGAGTAATGTTCATTTGGTAGCATATAAGATGTTGTATGTTGTGAATTAATTTAATATTAAGTTTAGAAATAAAGTTTTTACTATAAATATAATTATTATAAACTATAAAAAAAATTTATTTTAAAACCCCTGCTTCACATTTCATAATAGATATTTTCAGTGACCATTTGGCCCTGTATTCAAAACATAAACCAAAAAAACTTAAAAACTAAAATTCAATTAAAGAATTATGTTTTTCCGTAAAGCATTTTTTTTATTTTAAAGCTAAACAAATTCAGTTAAAAAATCGCACCTCAAATTGGTTGTATTTACTTTCTGAACTTAATTCAATATTTTAGTTTATTGTCGAAACTCTAAACTTCTTGCCTGTGTACGTTTATTAATGAGTCAACGAATGCATACTTATGACAAAATTTAAAGTTAGCAAAATAAAATTTCCTCAATGCAAGACAATTTTACAGTTAATCGGTGTGGATAGTTGAAAATTCTTATACACATTTTATGATAATTAGAACAAGTGTAGACGATTTTTTTGTCCAAGATCATTTCAGCACACATATGTTCAATAGCTCAGTTCATTTAATTTAGCTCAAAAGTGCATATTACGTTAGTTTTGTTTGCTGGGAGCGTTTACGGTGACTTTTGGAATTATAATCTAACATAGTCTCGTCAAAGTGAACAATTTTATTTAACCCTCCCTATTTGTGCATTTAATTTTCATCTTTTTTCATTAAAAAAACTAACTTATTAACAATCTTTCTGTAGGTTGACCTACTTATCCCCAAATTTTTTTTAACAATATAGACAGGCTTCTTTTCAGCTATTCTGACTAAAACTCTTGATCCTAACACGCAAACTTCCATTAAAATCGCTAAAAAATAAATGTTCTAATTTAGAAGTTCTTTTATATCTTGATAATATTCTTTGTTGTAACACTGCCAACTGTGTTTTTTAACACAACAAGTTTTGGATCTGTGAAAAAAAAATCCCGATGTGGTACCTATGAAAAAAAGCCCCAAAAATTAAATCATAAAAATTCTGTAAAAAGTTCATAAAACTAATAAATATATTAAAAGAAATATATTAAATTATCATATTATGATTAAAAGAACAAAATTAAACTAAATAGAAAGAAATAAATTTAATCTCTTAATTTCATCAAGCGAAAATATGAATGAGGTAATGTCGTCTTATTGTTTCATTTCCAGATAAATTCAGTAAGAAAATCTGGTCTCTTTAAAGTTGTAACCCCCTGCGACATTTTATCTCCGTTTTGAGCGAATTATTAAAAGCCTCTACATGTTGGGTATGCACCCCCGTATCCTTATCAACAAATCTATACTTATGACAGACAGACCCGTTAATATAACCGAGTTTACTTAAAAAATTATAACTTTTGTGTTCATTAGTATGGATTGTGCTGTTATCCTCTACATGAGTTTGGATAATTGGTAGTATAGTTATTGCTTGTTTATTGGGTATTACTTCTGCCCTAACCATTGATATATTGCCCGAACCTCTACAATGCACAAAGCATCAGTTTTATTACATGGCGACCTTCCACTATGACTTTTGCATTTGTAGTTCATCATCGTATCGTTTATCTGAACTACAGTTTCAGGACCACCAAGCTTTCTCAAGGCAACATTTTCCAATCCCATATTGAGCCTTAATTTATTAACGATTTTCTGAAATTTAGGTTTAGATATTTCGAGGGTACAGCATATTGAATGCTGTGTTTGTTGCCCGCTTAATCGCAAAACTGCTCTAACAATAGTTCTTAGATCTAACCCAAACCCAAAGAAAAGAGTCCGTTCTAACAGATTTTCTCTTCTTATACTTGCTGCAACTGGTTGAATAACAACGCCAGGCATACCCATCGCCATAACTGGACGATTTTTCATACTTCATAGCTGCATTGCAACTACCAGAATAAAGAATTTTTTTTTTTAAAAACCCGTGCTCAAACATTAATGAAAACCCTTCTTCATCATTGATACGTACTAAGCTAACCTCTGTTTGATTAATATTCATACAAGGAGTATAAAAAATTTAATTTAAATATTTTCTTGTGATATGGTTTTTTTGGTTCACCGACAAAATCGCGAAGTATGTTTTCCGACAAAATCGCGTTGACAAAATGGCGCCGACAAAATCGCGATAAAAAAATACAATATCAATTAATTAAAATCTTGTGTTGTGTTTTTTACATTTATATTTTAAACGTTTAAAATTTTAATAAATATAGATAACA
>CAKKLC010004791.1:715-17299 GCA_918559645.1 Ceratonova shasta | reverse complement strand
TTACCTGGAAGTTTGGTGGTTACTGATGGGTGGAGGGCATACGGGAGTGCAGTAGACATGTCAGGCATGGACCTTGAACATTCTACTGTTAAACAAACCCTAAATTTTGTGGATCCCAATGACCCTATGGTTCATACTCAAAACATTGAGGGTTTGTGGTCCAGATCCAAATATTTTTTTGGGTAGGAAAAGGGGGATGAGCAAAGAACAAAGGTCTTCTATCCTTATTTAATTTTTATGGGAATATAAGATTCCTAAGAGAGAAAGAATTAATTCTGTAATAATATTATTAAATTATAATAAATTGTATTCTTTTTTATATTATAAATGTTTTAATTAATCAAAAATAAATAATAAATGTTTTAATCAATCAAAAATATAAAATATTTTATTAATAAATAAATTATAAATAGAAAAAAATGTTACTCAAAAAAAAATTTTTTTTTTATGGAAGTTTGGGAAAAATTTCAAAGACGGCCTTATTTTCCAAAGAAAGCTTTTTTTACGCATAAACCGTTTATTTGCAGTTGAATTTTAATTATAAGGATGATAGGAACAAATAATATACATCTTAATAGTCATGTTAATTAAGTCTTCGTCTTGGAAATAAATACTTTTTTGTGTGTTGGGTTTCATAACCAGGATCCTGGAACCGAGAAATTCAAAGCTCTTCCCGGTTTTGGTTTGATTTTTAGAAAAAACCGGGATTTCTTTTGTGAATTCGGCAAAGAATTAATTTAGAAAACAAAAACACTTTCATCTTTGAGATGAAAGGAAATCTTAAATTTATCTAAATGACAGTTTTGGATTTCCAGTCAAATTCTTTCGAATTTCGGTTCAGATTATGCCAAAAAGCAGCGGGGTTATGTTCATATTGTGATGTTGGATTCGTTTCAAGGTTACGCTTCAGCTTGTTTTTTATCATAATCGACGTTATATTTGTATTTTTAGCTGGGTCAATAAATTTAATTAACGGCAAAGGATTGCAAAAAGATGCAATTTTATCTTCTTACATAAAAAATTTTCCAAAATGAAGGAGTTCTTGTCTGTGTTCCCTCAACGTATAAACTATTATTACCGATATTAAATTTAAGCGCTCACTAAATAAAAGAAAAATGGCAACTCGTCAAAATCAGTCATATGTTTGGAAATATTTTGAACGTCTGAAGGAAGGCGAAGCAAAGTGTTCAGAGTGAAAAAGAACAATATTATTCAGAGGATGCTCTACAAGTCGACTAGCTCGTCATATACAATCACAGCATAATATTTTTCCTGCAATTTATCGATTAATGAAAACATAGCACTATCACAGCCTGTAATCTCATCATTCTTCAACAATAAAATAAACACCCTGTAGGAAATTTTTTTCAAAAATCCCTGCTAGGCATGGAATATCTATTAATTCAATTTTCGAAAGCCAATTTAATCGCTCTTTAATGTGGGAAAAGTGTTCATACTTGCTAAATGCGATTCTTCAACCATGAAGTTGATTCATCTTCAAAGTGAAATTATTCAGAAAAACATTAGATAGAAGATTATGCAGAAAAGTGAACAAAATTATTATCATATCGTTTCATTTGATAATTTTTCACTTCTACTAGGAATAGAATATATACATTTAAAATATAATGAGGAAAACAAATACTTGGATCTTGGAATAATAAAAATACCAGTCTTGTTTCAAGCAGTAAATTCACTCAGTTTCCTCGAAAATTGTCTGTCTAAGTTTAGTATTGATTTTAGATCGTCGATTATCTGATTATTTCTGATGGGGTTTTAATAATAAAGAAGATGGGTCGACTTTCAGCCTCAGAACATCAACTCTTTTATAATCATAGTCTTCATTTTGGCGTCTTTGATTTATTTTATTCCTCTATTAAATTTAAAGAAATTTATGTTTAGGACTTTAATCTTGATCAATTTTTTGATGAATACCCGATACTTATCTCCAAACTTATCCCTGTTTTTAAAAAAGTCCTTTTCTAGTCAAATTAATCAAATGTATTTCAAGCTTGAGCATTCAAAAAAACTCGCATTGATTATAGACTACAATACTAGATAAAACTCCTTGTTGGTATTGATTAAGAGGTTTTTTTTGCGTAATGCAGTTACCAAAGTTCTTGTTGACCATTCAGTCGACATGAATTTATTTGAATATGAGTTTCAGTTGTTGTCAGAACTCAAGTTTGCTTCTGAACCCATTAAATTGGAAGTTGAACACTAGGTGGCTAAAATACCACACTTCTTTCGGCCGACGGTATTTTTAGATTCATTTTCTAATAACAAAAAACACACTAGTCTACCTTACTACTACAGTTGACTTTTTCGATTGAGACAAATAATTAAAGAACGTCAAAATAATGAAATAATCAGTCTTTTAAGTTTCTTTTATGATCCAGAGTGTATCAAATAACAATATGATCTGTTTATAATACCTACTAAAAAAGAATTGCATAATGTGGCGTAAAGGCTTTTATACTGGTCTTCCCAAACAACATTGATCAAAATCAAGAAGAAGTTTTTACTGATAGCTAGGATTCAAGATTGAAAGACTACAAACTTTTAAGGATAAGTTGTAATCATGTATTCAATTATAAACTACTGTATCCAGCAAAAGCTCACATATTTCATCAATCATTGATAAAGTATTTGATGTTTTTGCAGAAAAAATATTACGAAATTCAACCCTTGATTTATTATAGAAAGCCTTTCTTACCATATACCCACTTCTGTAGAGGCCCAAAGAGCATTTTCTGTAGCTGTATTGTTTTACAAAAATAAGAAGCGGAATATGTGATATTTCTGTTAATTCTGTTTCTTTCATGCTTACTATATTATTCAAGAAAAATAAAATTATTAAATAGTGCTATTTTATTTAATTTGTTTGCCTTTATCTGGTTTCCAGGTTTTCAAAAATAACCGGTAAATTTGAAACCCTAGTAGTGCCAAATGAATAATTTCTGCTTAAATTTTATAAGACATGATAAGATGTAAATATTATAAAGACTACATATATAAACTATTGAAAATTATAAAGGTATATTTATAATAAGTTTTTTATACATTTCAATTCCTGAATACTATTATTTATAAGTTATTATAAAGTAAAATTAAAAATGGAGTTGCTAGAAAGACTGAAAATTTTATATATATCTTAAAATTAAAAAAAATTTTCTTCACTTCAAAGAACATTGGTAAGAAATTTTTTTTAATTCAAGTTATTAATAATCGAAGATAGGAAAAACATCTAAGACTATTCAATTGAAAAACTTATAAAAAAAAGATAACTCGATTTTTTTTATTTTTACATCCATTATTTTCATAGAAATGTCAGATTTTTTGTTCCCATCTTAATTCCTCATATAATATACCGTATTACGTATTTTTCCTGGGATTATAATTGAAATTTGAAAATTCCTAATGAGTAGGGCAACCATCAATTCAAAAAAATGATGGTCAAATGGCGTTTTCATCTGTCAAAGATTTAGCAAATATCAAAAGTAATTTAGAAAGTATCCAAAGGAGTTCACAATGGGTCCAAACACAACATTGATATGCAGTTTGTGTTGCTCAACAATAAATCATCAAAGAAAGTCTGCGATCGATTTGCATAGGAATACCCAAAGACATCTTAAAAGTATGACGGTCTTAGAATCATTGGGAAGAGTAAAAAGGCAGACTTTTTAAGTTGATCCCAAAGCATAGTTCTCAAAGATGCTTGTAATTGCATTTCTTTAGGAAGACATTCCTCTTTATAAACTCAGAAATAAAGAATTGAATGATCTTTTTAATTTTATGGAGCATCCATTTATTTCGAAAACTCCTGCAAGATCTCAAGTTAAAGTTCTATATTCATAAAAAACTTTTGTTAATTGAACAAAAGTGCTTCAATGAAAAGCTGTAAAATTATTTTCGACCTATCTGAAATCAAAGGCCGTAAATACGCTAATACGTTAATCGGGATGTGTAATTTTCCAGAAAATATTTTTTTACTTGACTCTGTTGAAATAGACGGAAATATTGATTCAAAAGTGGTTAATCAATTGATACAAGAGCCAATAGAGAAAAGAGCCACTACAATACATATTTTAGATTTGATAATTTTAGATTACGCTACTTATATGGATAAAACGAAAAATGGTTTGAAAAAAATATATCCTCATGTTTTACATATAAAATGTATCGCACATTTAATTCATTATTGTGCAATAAAGATCAAATCCAAATATGCAAATTTAGATATTCTTATTGCATCAATAAGAATGGCAACACATAAAAATAATAGAATGATATCAAAATTTGAAAGTATCGGGTTTCCACCTGATGTAGTAATTACAAGGTGGTCTAGTTGGACAAAGCAGCGTGATATTATGCAGATAATCTTCCACAAGTTTAATAAATTATAGAATCCTGTCCACCTGAAGGGTTACTTCTTCAAAGATCTAAAGAAGCAATTGCATGTCAAAGTTTGACAAGTGAATTTGTGGACTTTAAAAAAACTTTTAGGAGTGTTTGATTCCAATATTAAATAATTTTGAATAGTCAAAGTACACTATCAGAACTGGCTACGCTGCTACAATTAATCTTGAATATATAGAAGATCCTGCAAATATAAAAGATTATTTAGATCAAAGATAAAAAAATAATGAAAGATTTTTCCACGTACATTGCCTCGCCCATTTAATGCATAATTTAGCCATAAAGCTTAGGGCTTATTATAATAATGTGATAGTCTTACTAGAACGTTTAAAATGTTAACACGTAAAAACAAGCATATATTATCCTGATTTGTAGATATAGATAAATCACCATCTGTTGTAATTGCTAGGTAGTCAAGTTGGCTTAAAACTGCCATATACTATTTAGATAATCTTCCCGCCGTAATAAAAATATTGTATAGTTTAAAGCCAAAAGGTATATTATAACAGATAACATACGAAGTTTTGAATAATAAATCAATTAAAGGGTATCTGATAATAACAAAAACATCATATTCATTATTGATTAACATTTTAGATATTTTTGAAGAATCTGTAAAAAAAATAAAGTTCAAATATGATTTAATTAACAATATATTGACCCCGGAAGATCCCATCGAAATTTTAATTTATACAAAATACTGCATAGATAAAAATGCATTAAATCAATTGTAATGCTAGATAATGAGTTTATCTCTCCAACGATTTATAGTTATATGTTTAACTGTCCACCTACGTCAATTACAGTCGAATGAAGTTTTTGCATGTTGAAGAAATTATTAGCTAATGATTGAAACTTCAATTGCGAAAATTTTATAAAATTTTTTTGATTTATTATAATTTTTTATCCCAATGCAATTAAAACATAGGAAAATAAAGATACGAGTTTTTATGATGTTTACGAAATCAATGATTAAAAAAATTGTTGGAGTTTAGACATCTACAACTTTTTATATTTTTTTTTTGCAACTTTTCAAAAAATTTGAATCAACATTTGGGTTACCCTAGTTATAAGTCTATTATTGGCAAGGAAATTCTGTGAGAATTTGCTAGAAAATGCATTTTATATATAAATCTCTCTAATTTATAACGACAAAATTTCTTGTTTTATCATTAAGATAATCAATTATTTCCTGCGAGTCTTTATTCTTCTCATCATACCCCTATATTTTAAAAAAATTAAATTTTCCATTAATTTTATCAATCAATTATTTGAACTTATTTAAAATATAAAGCATGATGCGTGTTTTTTTATAATTTATAAGATGAAACCTAGACATCAATCATTTATTTTTAAAAAGAGTGAGGTAAGTTCTTAGATACAACTTCTTCTTAATATCGTAGGTATATGATAATGTTTAAAAGACAAGATTAAATCAAATATTTATTTTTATTGAATCTAATCGAGATAAAATTGTCATGTACTATATTTATTAGTATTTAAAAGAATATAAAGTGTTTTATATTATGAATTCCCGTGATATAATATTCTTTTTATATTTATTCAAAAATTCAATTTAATAATATTGGGATGATATTAAAATATAACGAAAAAATTTATATTTATAAAAACTAAAATCAATCAATTATGTTTCTTATTGATCTATTATATTTAAAAAAATAGCTATATATATAGTGAATTAATTATTGCAATATTTAAATAACCTATTTAGTAATTGTTATAACTTAAATTGATTTGTTTGAAACTGTATACTTTTAATAAAAAAACTACAAGTTAATTATCTCAAGAATTTTTAAAACCTACATTTAGTGTAAAATAAATTATTTAATAGTGTGGATAATGTAACATATGTAGTTTGATAGGAGTTTTAAAATGACTAGAGCAAAATAAAAAAACCTAGAAATTTTTTTTATAATCAATTAGTGTCTTAATTATATAAAAACTATTTATTCTAAACAAATATATAAAAAAAAATTTTAATAAGCTTATGAACAAAAAATATTTTTTGCTACTTGAAAATTCTTTATATTCCAGAATAAAAAGTACAGATATAAAATTAATTAATGTATAGGTTATTAATTCTGCCATTTTTAGATTAAGTTAAGGTAGTTTTGAATCTTTGGAAACATTTAAAGGTAATGAGGTTATTTAGTCCGTCTAAAAATCAATTTGTTGCTTATGTCTATAACTACTTTTTAAAAAATGTATTCAGTTGTTTTCTCAATATTATTATGATGAATACTTAAAAAAGATTTTTATTAAATCTGCAAATCAATTATCATAAGTAAAGAAATTTAGTATAAAAAATATTATATCATCCTAGCCGTGGATATATTCTACAAATATACTTTAAAAGCATTTAATATCATTAAAAAAAGATATTCATAAAACGTTTCCCACAACAAATATACTTTTATACCATTTATTACCATCAAAATAAGATCATCATAAAACGTTCTATACAACAAATGTTACATCTTAACTGTATCAATTATAGATATATATTTTAAAAATATACTTTCAAATGATTTAATACTATTAAATCAACCTAATTATAAACGGGTTTCCTACAACAAATGTTAAATCTTAACTGTATAAATTAAAGATATATTCTACAAATATACTTTCAAATGTTTTAATACCATTAAACCAAGATCCTCATAAAACCATTTCCTACAACAAATGTTACATCTAAACTGTATCAATTATAGATGTATTCTACAAATATACTTTTAAATAATTTAAAACCATTAAACCAAGATCAACATAAAACCGTTCTATACAACAAACGTTACATCTTAACTGTATCAATTATAGTTATATTCTACAAATATACTTTCAAATGATTTAATACTATTAAATCAAACCTAATCATAAACGGGTTTCCTACAACAAATGTTACATCTTAACTGTATCAATTAAAGATATATTCTACAAATATACTTTCAAATGATTTAATATATTAAATCAAGCTAATTATAAAAGGAATTCCTTCAACAAATGTTACATCTTAACTGTATCAATTATAGTTATATTCTACAAATATACTTTCAAATGATTTAATACCATTAAACCAAGATCATCATAAAACCGTTCTATACAACAAACGTTACATCTTAACTGTATCAATTATAGGTATATTCTACAAATATACTTTTTAATAATTTAATAACTTTAAACCAAGATCAACATAAAACCGTTCTATACAACAAACGTTACATCTTAACTGTCTCAATTATAGATATATTCTAAAAATATACTTTCAAATGATTTAATACCATTAAACCAAGATCATCATAAAACCGTTCTATACAACAAACGTTACATCTTAACTGTATCAATTATAGATATATTCTACAAATATACTTTTAAATGATTTAATACCATTAAAACAAAATCAACATAAAACCGTTCTATACAACAAATGTTACATCTTAACTGTATCAATTATAGATATATTCTAAAAATATACTTTCAAATGATTTAATAATATTAAATCAAGCTAATTATAAAAGGAATTCCTACAACAAATTTTACATCTTAAATGTATCAATTATAGATATATTCTACAAACATACTTTCAAATTATTAAATACTATTAAACCAAGATCAACATAAAACCGTTCTATTTGACAAACGTTACATCTTAACTGTATCAATTATAGTTATATTCTACAAATATACTTTCAAATGATTTAATACCGTTAAACCAAGATCATCATAAAAGCGTTCCCTACAATAAATGTTACATCTTAACTGTATCAATTATAGTTATATTCTAAAAATATACTTTCAAATAATTTAATATCATTAAACCAAGATAATCATAATAGCGTTTCCTACAATCAATGTTACATCTTAACGGTATCAATTATAGATATATTCTACAAATATACTTTCAAATGTTTTTAATACCATAAAACCAAGATAATTATAAAGCTAAAACTATTAATAAAATTCAGATATATTGAATTTTGATGATCACTTTAATCTTTAAAAATCCTTATTTTGAAATTATATACATTTATTCAGATAGAAAGATGATCGACATACAAAAATCGGTATAATAGTTGAAAACGAACCCGGGGTAAAGCTTATTGTCGATTTTACTAATGTTATATGTGTAACTGTTGGATCTCAAACCCCTCAGTCAAGCCTTGCTCATAGCTAACCTTGCATTAAATAGTTCATACAGAAAAATGTACTCTACTTGTAAGAAGGAACTGGAAACTCTAATTTATATTAAATCTTATTATACAGTGATTAAACAAGTCTTAATTGTTATCATCCTACAATTTTCTATTGCGTTTACCTTTATCTTTCAAAACTTAGTAATAAATTTATTTTTTTTAAGTTTATTATTAAAATTTATTTAATTTCTAATGGCAATTTATACTTAGTTTATCAAGTAATTATGGTTTTTTCATTATTAGAATAATAATAATCGATTATATTTAAATAACATAAATTTTTTAATGATTTGATATAAGAAATACTTATTAAATATTCAATCTTATAGCTATATTTCTACTTTGCAGATATAAATGAATTTAATCAAGCTAAACAAAATATCAAAATATTTACATAACTTATTATAAATCATTCTAAAAAAGGGAATTTTGTCAATATAATAAAACAATCTAATGAACGAATTATTGATGATAAAATTCTTAAATTGTTACTAAAAAAATAATTCTTGGGAAACCCATACATCATAATATGCAATTATGCAAATTTTTGGAAAAATATTAAGTTCTATCTCATAAAAACAAATTTAAATGGATCTATTACTATTCAAAAGAAAATTTTCTGTCTTTAATATTCAAAAACAGAATGGATTTTGGTTAATTATTGAAATGTAATGAGATCCATTTATAGCAAAATTATATTGATAAAAACTACAATAGACTTTTATAATAAATCTTAATTACCAAAAAACTTAGTTAAATATTTAATAATTTTCTTAATTTTTAAAACTAAAAAATAATATAATTATTGACAAAAACGATCCATTTTTAAAAAACACTTAAAGATATATTTTTAAAATATCAATTAACAACTTTATTAAATAATAGTAGGATTTAATAAAAACCACGTACCTAAATTAAAGTTTTCAAATGTCTAAAATTTTAAATAACTTTTAAATAATATATTAAGTCAACATAAAATTAAAAATTAAGGCCAATTCATCTAATTTTACACATAATACAAACTCTATAAAATTATTTTCAAATTAAAAATTCTACAATAAAATTGCCAACAAAGCTAAAATTTATGTGTAAATTACTTCAAATATAAGTTTATATGTTCTAAATTTAAACTAAAAATATCAAATATTGATACAATATTTTTATATAAACTCATTTAAAAATTGATATAAATTTCATAAAAAAATCGAAATGATTTATTTTTAGAAGTTTACATAAAATTTGAACGATGTATATTTAGTTGTACGGAAAATTATAAATAAATAAAATCAAGAAGTTCATAAATATCACATTAGGGAATATCAATAAATAATATTGTTATTAAAATCAATTTAAAATAAAAAATTAATTTTGAATATTTTGATACCTTCTTCATATTTGAGGTTTTTAATACATCAATGAATATAAAATTAAGAAGAAAGAGAAGATGGCCAGTATCATATAATAAATTCATATTCTTGTTATTATTCTTAAATTTATTGATAAAAGATTCAAAATTCTGTATATTTACGCCAGTAACTGGATCTATGAAATTATACTTGTAAGCAAGAGTCATATGACTATAATCACTGATATTTGAAATTATTGCTAAAAATAATCAAGAGTACGTGATCAGCAGTGATACTCTTAACCAAGGAGCAATATTTTATTGGTGATGCAACAAAAAGTATTGAAAATTCAAATTAAATAAAGTTGATTTCTTTAAAATCTTCTTTTATAAGTAATCATAGTATCAACAATATGCGTTATTTATCCTGCGGCATCACGTATCAAATTATCATTAGGTAAAAATTAAGATATCTTTTAAATCTTTAAAAAAGTACCTCTTCCATAATTTATAAACTTTACAATATTTCTATAAAATCGTTAAACTAATAAGAAAGTATTTTATATCCTTTTCTTACAGAAAATCTAAATTGAAGAATCTAATATAGGCTGGCCGTATGGGCGGAATCATCCGCGACAGTCCAGGCTTTGCCTCTCTGTCCCAGAATCCCGGTTTGGCTTAAATATGTCCTTGTTTAGAAAATTCACTGGTTTTTAAGCTTTGTATATATTAGTAGAGGAAAAATTTTAAAGGTTATTTGCAGCTAGGTCATTTTTACATTGAGAAATTTCTGACAATTGGTTTAAAATCAATATCTGTTCTTAGAAAAAACACAAAGACATTTGTTTCAGTTGAAAAATACTTTTAAGTATGAATTTAATAATTTCTCGTTTTTAAGTATAAAATTAGTTTGTTTAGATTAAAAATATGATCAGGTAGTAAACATAGAAAAACCTCATGGAATGATAAATACTTTATCGAGTTTGGATTCTCACAAAAAGTTAAGGATGATGAATCACGGAAGCTTTGTACAATCTGATTAAGTCGATTTATTATGGTTCATGGTTCTCGTCGAGATATTCTGGGTCACATAAAGTCAGCCGTCATAAATCAGGTGTAAAAGCTAGATCATCAAGCTACAAAGTCAGCAATTATTTTCAGAAATTGACAGCAACGAATGAGGAGCAAAAGATCGCTGAAAAAGAAGCAGTTTTTGCGTTTCACATTGCAGAACACAATTATTCATTCCCTTCAAATGACTGTACTACCAGAATTATCAAATAACTCTACGATCCAAAGTTTTCACTCCGAAAGGCAAAGACTGCAAAATTTATCTCAAAGTATTGGCTCGATTTATTGACAAACCAATCAAAGAAGCTTTAAGAAAGACAAATTTTGTCTCTCTTATTACCGACACATCAAACTATGAATACATAAAATGCTGCCGATCGTAGTACGATATTTTTATCTAGTCAAAGGTGTTGTCAAAGAAAAATTGATTAATGTATCGATTGCTAATGAGAAGTCAGAGACAATCTTCAAATGAATTGTGAAAGTAATAAGGGAGGAAAGCTTGTTAGATATAGATGTTGCATACACTGCTGATAAAACCAACCTAAACTTTGGAGGCGTTGAGAGGAATGGAGGAATAATTTTAAAAGAAAACTTCAAAGAGAATCGAATCAAAAAATAATTTGCAATGGATGCATAGCACACTTAGCGCATAACGCTTCTAGAGCTGGATTTAAAATTCTTGAGGTAGACATTGAAGCTATAGTTGTGAAAATTCATAAGCATTTCAGTATTTTTACTGTGCGTACTGTACAATTTAAGAATCTATGCCAAAAAATTGATCAAAACTTAATTCTAACGAAAAGTCACTCTGAAACTAGATTTCTTACTCTTGAGCATTCATTCAAAAGAATTATCAAAATGTTTGAGTCTTTAAAACAATATTTCCTAGGCTTAGAGAAATGTGCTCCAGTGATTCGTTCTTTCTTCAAAAATGTTCAAGGAATAAGTTGGGTTCTCTTCATTGTCAACCCGCTCAAGAACATAAGTTACTCCATTAGGCTTATTGCAGCATCATCAACTTACTTCTTTTGAAGCTTTCGATGAGCTTGCAACGTTGAAAGTCAAGCTTATCAATAGTATGAATTGTATTTTTTTACCAACTATTGCACAATCTGAGTATGAAAAGTTTGACAAACGAACTCAAGAAAGCGTCAAGGACCAAGTCAGAAATTTTTATTCTATAACAATCAAATGAAGTGATTTATGGGAAAAATCAGTTGAATGATCTGAAGAATTTTCATCGATTATTTTGAGAAAGTATCCAGATTTGGAATGATATCAAAAAATCTTTTAAATATGATGAAGACAGATATAGAAAGAAAATTAAATCCAAGATCGACCGAAACTTATTGGTTGATTAATTTCAATTGATGAAAAGCTTTATCGAGTCCAATTTGAATTTCTGGACTACCAACAAGCTTGCTCTCAATGAATTATCGTGCTAAATCATCAGTCATTTTCAGCAAATTGTTACTTAACTTGTCAATTTGGAAAGGCTTGTGAAGTTTGCGTTTTCTTTAGCAGGCACTTCAACATAGTTTGAGCGATTTTTTTCGCTAACAAAACAAATATGCAGCGATCAGAAAAGCAGATTGGAAATAGCGAATCTCAAGCCCTTACTTACTATCCAATTCAATACGGAATTTAATTGCAGTCAATATTACGACATGATTCAAAAGGATGCAGTTTTCCTATACAAGCTCTACTCAAGTTCAAAAAATGATTAGAAAAATTTATTACATGAAAGCTTCAATACTAAAACTAATAAAGGTGTAATTTTGAAATATTTTTTCTATTTTACTGACAATTTCAATGTCCCGATTTTCAACAAAAATGTTCTGCCCAGCCTATCTATCTTCTGTTTCTGATTGAATATCTCGTTTAATATGGCACTTTTAAAATGCTGAATACTTCATCCTGTTCCACCAATCTTCAAAATACATTTTTTTATTATCTTATCTATCTCTTACTTGTTAATAGCTTTCTACTGTGTAAAAATCCATAAATCACAGGCTTTAAAAAAACATCAACAAAATTATATTTATCAGATCTTCAAATTTCATTTAGGAATATTTTAACAAATTTTTTTTGTATCTATTTCCTGACCTGTCAGTAACAAAAGCACTGGGTCCTAAACTTTTTTTTCTCAAATTTTATATTTTTTTTAATATACAGATATAATAACAATTTAACTTGTATTAAAATCTTAACAAGATTAAAGAAATATTAACTACTAAATAAAATAAAAATTACCACAGGATTAATTATAATCTCACATACTGTTTTCTTCTAAATTTTATAAATTAGTGTTAGCATGAAACTTTTATATTAAATACAATTTTAACATAATTACACTTGATATATTTCAAAAATGTTAAGAAAATTTGATAATCTTCAAAAAAAATATTCTGCCTTACAAAATATCCTTTTTTACATAAATTATTTAAAAATGTTATTTTTAAATTATATACTTAAACTCATCAAAATAAAAAATCTTTAAGGTGGTCCATGATTTTTAGTTGTAATAAAAAATTTGTTTGTTTAAAAAAAACCTGTAAAATTCTAAAATTTTCTTTACCTTATACTAATAAAAACAAATTTTTAAGTTTATTAAATTGAAAATTTATCTTTTTAGGTATTTATAACTAAAAAAATTGTGGATTAATGCGACTATGTAGTAAATTATAATTTATCATTCAAAAGACAAGGTAAAAATTAATTCTCACTTTTGGAATTTTTTATCCTTATATAAATCCGATACATATTAAAAACGATTCGTGATAACAGCCATTTAGAATTTTCGGTACATTAAAATGAAGAATTGTCTGTAAGAGTAAAAAATCATTATAAAAAAAATACTTAAACTTTTGTATTTTATATCATATTTTTTTATATATGAAATTAAAATTTTAAATGAAGGAAGAATAAAAGATATTTGTAAGATAACGTGAACATGAGTTCGAATCTCAAAGGAAATTTTTTTGAAATAAATCAAAATTTTATATAGAAACAAATTAGATAAAGAATAAAACATCAAAAAAGAAATTCATTAAAAAGTAAAATATGTTAACTTTACTTTACCAAAGGATATACATAATTGAAATAAGAGATCCATATAAGTACTGATTATAAATCAAAAAGAAAAATAAAAATCACGTTTAAGTATATAGAAGATCAAAGCGTGATTAAGGGCTTTATTCATAAAATTTATAAAAAGATTTTCCAATATCAAAAATAATGATATTGAAGCATCTTGTAAATTTTTAAATTTTTTCGATAAGAATATTATAAAAAAATTGTACCAGTAAATGATATAAATAAATTCTAATTACATTTCAAAAAAATTTATAAATATGTCACATATAAACTAATTCATCATTTAAAATAATTGATTTAAGTATATTCTAAATATTATTACTGTAAAACAACATTTGAAAGTTTAATTAAAACTGCAGAAATATAATATATCACCATGTAATTCATTTCTTAAACTGCTTTTTAGCCAAGGTAAGGAGTTTATAATTCATAAAATTTCTAAATTATTTAGTAAATTTTAAACCAGAAAAATATTTGGTTAACCGTACCATCCTAATAGCTAAAGTTTAGTAATGAGGTACAATTTTATCAAATAATGAATGTTTTTATAATTTATTGGGTATAAAAATAACGTATTTTGGTGTTATAATCAAACAAAAACTGTTTCTAAATGTAACATAACATGTAAACCAATAATTGACCTCATAGTAAATATTTCATTTTTAACCGATTTAAAACTGGTACTATCTTTAATTTTAAACAAAACTCATTAACTAGTAAATTTTACAGATAATGAGAAGAAGAAATAGCTTTTTTATATTCTATATGTTTAAAACTTATATTTACTGCCTTATTTTAAATAAAAGTTGTTAATAATAAATATTAATTCATTTTATTTATTCAAATAGATAATCTTATTAGATTACTTGATCCTAAAGTTTTAGAAACAAAAATTTGGATCAAAACAGGAATTTAATATTAAAATCTAAATTAAAATTAAATAAATAATTTCTTAAAATTTTCCATCAGATTTATGATTTTAAAAAAATTAATTCTTTTAAAAGTGTTATTAAAATGACACCATATAAACAGATCAATTGTTTTATTCCAATATGATAAATAAACAAAAATTTACAATTGTTAATAATCACAAATTTTTCAGCAAAATAAATTTCTATAAATCAAAAAGAGATAAAACTATAACTACAAATAATAGGCCCTATATTAAAAAACTTGCAAACTATTGTAATATAAGTGTTTTAAAGTTCAATAATCAAAAAGTTTGCAATAAATTATTTATGAAGAATATTTAATTTTTCGATCTGAAATCTTAAATTCATTCTCAATGTAAATACCAAAAATATTTTTGGCAAATGTCAGAAAAAGTTTTACTTATTTTAAAAAATACAACTTGCCCAATTAAAGTGCTTTTGTAATAAAATAATCCTAAAATAAGGAATATATTTTAAATGTAATTAATTTCAAATCAATATGTTAAAAAATAAAGATAATCAAAATTACATATAGTTGCTTATTATTGTACTATTTTTAACAAAATTTTAGTTAACAATTGTGTGCAATATCGAAAGCAAACTAAACACTTTCCAGGATTAAAAAGAATATTATGTATTTTAAAAAGAACTTTTTCATGTATTTTACTAGAAAATATCAAAATTTTTTTAATATTAAATCATATTTAGACTAAAATAACAGTTTAAAAAAGTTATTAGTTGATATTCCACCCTTTGGTCGCTAAAAAGATACAGATATTTTGGTTCATGCACGTTATAGCGCATTTTATTTTTTTAAAAAATTAAGAGTTCAAAAAATAAATATAATTTTTTATTAGAGTAATAAATACATTAAATTGTATCTTATTTCGATTTTATATTACCAAAGAAACTGGAATAGAAATCATGATATTGCTCCTGACTAATTCCATTTTTTTCAGGTAAGAAAGACTTTAATCTGGACCATAAATCTTCTACGTTTTGTGTATGAAGCTCGGGATTTTCTGTATTTACAATTTTATAGGTGTGGTATACAGTTTCATGTTAAAATCCATCTAGTAGTCTAAAGGCACTCGTATACACCCTCCAATTATCGGTATAAATAATAGATCAAGGAAGTATATTTTATAATATTACATATATAATTGCATCTGTATTTCTATTTCCTACGGAAACAATAAAATTATTTCTTTGTTGCTCTCTCAACACCAGCTATATATCATTGATCATTCATTAGCCTCCCTCGATTATATTTGCGCTTAAAAAAATCTTTCATCCCTATCAACTATTTTTGGGGTACCATTAGTACAGTAAATATTCTCTAATTCGCCATATTCTCTAATTCGCCACATTTTTGAACGCAAAAATAAAATTATATATAATTTTTTAGTTAAATTTAAGATTTTTGCCAATTCTCTAATTCGCCAACGATTTTTATTTCCTCCCTGTTTAAAAAAAATTATAAATAATTTTTATACGAAAAAAAATA